>ONZH01021804.1:0-26524 GCA_900303285.1 Rhinella marina
GAACTGTTGAGCAGAAACAGCACCATGAGCATCAACAACCCAACTACAAAGTAAACGGCGTCTGAGGAACTGTGGAGCAGAAATCATCACCACGAGCATGAACAACCCAACTACAGTGTGAACTGCGACTGAGGAACTGAGGAGCAGAAATCAGCACAACGAGCATCAACAACCCAACTACAGTGTGAACAGCGACTGAGGAACTGCGGAGCAGAAATCAGCACAATGAGCATCAACAACCCAACTACGGTGTGAACAGCGACTGAGGAACTGTGGAGAAGAAATCAGCACAATGAGCATCAACAACTGAACTACAGTGTGAACAGCGACTGAGGAACTGTGGAGCAGAAATCAGCACAACGAGCATAAACAACCTAACTACAAAGTAAACAGCATCTGAGGAACTGTGGAGCAGAAATCAGCACAATGAGCATCAACAACCCAACTACGGTGTGAACAGCGACTGAGGAACTGTGGAGAAGAAATCAGCACAATGAGCATCAACAACTCAACTACAGTGTGAACAGCGACTGAGGAACTGCGGAGCAGAAATCAGCACAATGAGCATCAACAACCCAACTACGGTGTGAACAGCGACTGAGGAACTGTGTAGCAGAAATCAACACAATGAGCCTGAAAAACCCAACTACAGTGTGAACAGTGACTGAGGAACTGTTGAGCAGAAACAGCACCATGAGCATCAACAACCCAACTACAAAGTAAACAGCATCTGAGGAACTGTGGAGCAGAAATCATCACCACGAGCATGAACAACCCAACTACAGTGTGAACTGCGACTGAGGAACTGAGGAGCAGAAATCAGCACAACGAGCATCAACAACCCAACTACAGTGTGAACAGCGACTGAGCAACTGAGGAGCAGAAATCGGCACAACGAGCATAAACAACCTAACTACGGTGTGAACAGAGACTAAGGAATTGTGGAGCAGAAATCAACACAATGAGCCTGAAAAACCCAACTACAGTGTGAACAGTGACTGAGGAACTGTTGAGCAGAAACAGCACCATGAGCATCAACAACCCAACTACAAAGTAAACGGCGTCTGAGGAACTGTGGAGCAGAAATCATCACCACGAGCATGAACAACCCAACTACAGTGTGAACTGCGACTGAGGAACTGTGGAGCAGAAATCAGCACAACGAGCATCAACAACCCAACTACAGTGTGAACAGCAACTGAGGAGCAGAAATCAGCACAACGAGCATCAACAACCCAACTACAGTGTGAACTGCGACTGAGGAACTGTGGCGTAGAAATCAGCATAATGAGCATCAACAACCCAACTACAGTGTGAACAGCGACTGAGCAACTGAGGAGCAGAAATAAGAACAACGAGCATCAACAACCCAACTAAAGTGTGAACAGCGACTGAGGAACTGAGGAGCAGAAATCAGCACAACTAGCATCAACAACCCAACTACAGTGTGAAGAGTGACTGAGCAACTGAGGAGCAGAAATCAGCACAACGAGCATAAACAACCTAACTACGGTGTGAACAGCGACTGAGGAACAACGAGCATCAACAACCCAACTACAGTGTGAACTGCGACTGAGGAACTGAGCAGCAGAAATCAGCACAACGAGCATCAACAACCCAACTACAGTGTGAACAGCGACTGAGCAACTGAGGGGCAGAAATCAGCACAACGAGCATAAACAACCTAACTACGGTGTGAACAGCGACTGAGGAACAACGAGCATCAACAACCCAACTACAGTGTAAACAGCAACTGAGGAACTGTGGAGCAGAAATCAGCACAACGAGCATCAACAACCCAACTATAGCGGTGTGGCGCGCGTCTCCCTGTGGCGGTGTGGCGCGCGTCTCCCTGTGGCGGTGTGGCACGTCTCACCCCTTCCTGGTTCCGTTCTCCGTCTTTTCCCGCTGGATGATGTGCGCGGTGTCTATAGTGACGGATCTAACAGACCACAGAATAATGGAGAAGCGTAGCTCTGGACTACTACCACCCCCCTCCGCTCCTCATACTACACTCAGCTACCCTTAATGGAAAGTTTCTCCTGGGGCCCTGAGACCGTGGGGCCCGACACCTTAATACACATCCTATTAACTCCAGAGCGATGGCACGGCGCACAATGGCGGCCAGGGGAGCCCTTATCACCAGGGAAGCGTGTCCGCTAATAGCTGTATCCTAGCAACCAGCGGCACCACATCACACAGACGAGCAGAACCCACCTCATCCCAACCATCATCCCCATCATCTACCGGGGAGGATGAGGTTACATACAGCAGCTAAGCAGACAGTATCACACATGAGAGGATTAGATACACAGCTCAGCAGACAGTATCACACAGGATAGGATTAGATACACAGCTCAGCAGACAGTATCACACATGAGAGGATTAGATACACAGCTCAGCAGACAGTATCACACAGGATAGGATTAGATACACAGCTCAGCAGACAGTATCACACAGGATAGGATTAGATACATAGCTCAGCAGACTGTATCACACAGGATAGGATTAGATACACAGCTCAGCAGACAGTATCACACAGGACAGGATTAGATACACAGCTCAGCAGACAGTATCACACAGGACAGGATTAGATGCACAGCTCAGCAGACAGTATCACACAGGATAGGATTAGATACACAGCTCAGCAGACTGTATCACACAGGATAGGATTAGATACACAGCTCAGCAGACAGTATCACAGAGGACAGGATTAGATACACAGCTCAGCAGACAGTATCACAGAGGACAGGATTAGATACACAGCTCAGCAGATAGTATCACACAGGATAGGATTAGGTACACAGCTCAGCAGACAGTATCACACATTAGAGGATTAGATACACAGCTCAGCAGACAGTATCACACAGGATAGGATTAGATACACAGCTCAGCACAGTATCACACAGGATAGGATTAGATACACAGCTCAGTAGACAGTATCACACATGATAGGATTAGATACACAGTTCAGCAGGCAGTATGACACAGGATAGGATTAGATACACAGCTCAGCAGGCAGTATCACACAGGATAGGATTAGATACACAGTTCAGAAGACAGTATCACACAGGATAGAATTAGATACACAGCTCAACAGACAGTATCACACAGGATAGGATTAGATACACAGCTCAACAGACTGTATCACACAGGATAGGATTAGATACACCGCTCAGCAGACAGTATCACACATTAGAGGATTAGATACGCAGCTCAGCAGACAGTATCACACAGGATAGGATTAGATACACCGCTCAGCAGACTGTATCACACAGGATAGGATTAGATACACAGCTCAGCAGACAGTATCACACAGGACAGGATTAGATACACAGCTCAGCAGACAGTATCACACAGGATAGGATTAGATACACTGCTGAGGGTATGAGGTCATGGTTAGATGGAGTTTTTAGCGCCGTTTTAGGGTTTTTGAATGCACGACCACTACTACAGTTATTACGGCAGCTCGGTGAGGTGGACGATTTTTTACGGTAATTACGGTACGCCAAGTTTCCACAGATTTCGTGATTCCTTCGCCTCGATTTCACCTGACTGAAGCAAAAGCCCCGCCCTCACCCTGGCTCCGCCCTCCTCACTTGACAGCAAATAACAAAGCAGATCAGGTAAGCCGGGAGGACTGGGACTGGCCGGCTCTGGAGCAGGTGTAAAGCTCACCTAATTATGACGTCATGAGGGCGGCTCGTCTGACGGGCGTGGTGTGGGTAGCTCCTCCCCTGACGGAGTGAGATTGTCCTCGCGTTCTTCAGGACCGTGGAGCCCCGGGAGCAACATGAGGTCCCCGCGGAGCCGCCCGCCTCTACCGGCCCTCCTCCTCCTCCTGTCCGGTGAGTGCGCAGCCCCTCACGGAGTCACTGTGGTCTCAGCCCCGGGTCAACTTTGCCTGACTGCGTAAGAAACTCTGGAACCACCAAGGGGGAGGATACCGGAGTAACCGGGGTGATACAGGAGTAATGGGGGGAGTACTGGAGTAACCGGGTTAACATGGAGGACGGAGGGAGTAAACGGGGAGTGGAAAAAGGGTAACATGGATGGGGGGGAGTAATCGGGGGCGATACAGGAATAACATGGAGGGGGGGAGTACTGGAGTAACTGGGGTAAACGGGGGAGGGGTGGAAAAGGGGTAATGTGGAGCAGGGGGTGTGGTAGTACTGGAGTAACCTGGGTAACATGGAGTACTGGAGTAACCAGGGGGAGTTCCAAGGTACCATGGAGGAGGAGGAGGGGGGGAGTAACCGGGTATATGGGGGTGGAAAAGGGGTGAAGTAGCCAGGGGTGATACAGGAGTAACACGGAGGAGGGAAGTACTGGAGTAACCAGGGAAGTTCCAGGGTAACATGGAGGGGGGGTGGAAAAAGGGTAATGTGGAGTGGGGGGAAAGTACTGGAGTAACATGGAGGATGGTGGGAGTACTGGAACTAAGGGAGTACCATGATAATATGGGGGAGTAACCAGGGTAAACAGTAGTGGAAAAGGGATAACATGAGGGGGAGTAACTGGGGGAGATAGAGGAGTAACATGGAGGAGAGGGAGTACTGGAGTAACTGGGGTGATAGAGGAGTAACATGGAGGAGAGGGAGTACTGGAGTAACTGGGGGTGATAGAGGAGTAACATGGAGGAGAGGGAGTACTGGAGTAACTGGGGGAGATAGAGGAGTAACATGGAGGAGAGGGAGTACTGGAGTAACTGGGGGTGATAGAGGAGTAACATGGAGGAGAGGGAGTACTGGAGTAACTGGGGTGATAGAGGAGTAACATGGGGGGAGTACTGAGTAATGGGTGATAGAGGAGTAACATGGAGGAAGGGAGTACTGGAGTAACCGGGGGTGATAGAGGAGTAACATGGAGGAGAGGGAGTACTGGAGTAACCGGGGGTGATAGAGGAGTAACATGGAGGAGAGGGAGTACTGGAGTAACCGGGGGTGATAGAGGAGTAACATGGAGGAGGGGGAGTACTGGAGTAACCGGGGGTGATAGAGGAGTAACATGGAGGAGGGGGAGTACTGGAGTAACCGGGGGTGATAGAGGAGTAACATGGAGGAGGGGGAGTACTGGAGTAACCGGGGGTGATAGAGGAGTAACATGGAGGAGGGGGAGTACTGGAGTAACCGGGGGTGATAGAGGAAGTAACATGGAGGAGGGGGAGTACTGGAGTAACCGGGGGTGATAGAGGAGTAACATGGAGGAGGGGGAGTACTGGAGTAACCGGGGGTGATAGAGGAGTAACATGGAGGAGGGGAGTACTGGAGTAACCGGGGGTGATGGAGGAGGGGGAGTACTGGAGTAACCGGGGGTGATGGAGGAAGGGGGAAGTACTGGAGTAACCGGGGGTGATAGAGGAGGGGGAGTACTGGAGTAACCGGGGGTGATAGAGGAGGGGGAGTACTGGAGTAACCGGGGGTGATAGAGGAGGGGGAGTACTTGGAGTAACCGGGGGTGATACAGGAGTAATGGGGGAGTACTGGAGTAACCGGGGGTGATACAGGAGTAACATGGAGGAGGGGGAGTACTGGAGTAACCGGGGGTGATACAGGAGTAACATGGAGGAGGGGGAGTACTGGAGTAACCGGGGGTGATACAGGAGTAACATGGAGGAGGGGGAGTACTGGAGTAACCGGGGGTGATACAGGAGTAACATGGAGGAGGGGGAGTACTGGAGTAACCGGGGGTGATACAGGAGTAACATGGAGGAGGGGAGTACTGGAGTAACCGGGGGTGATACAGAGTAACATGGAGGAGGGGGTACTGGAGTAACCGGGGGTGATACAGGAGTAACATGGAGGAGGGGGAGTACTGGAGTAACCGGGGGTGATACAGGAGTAACATGGAGGAGGCGGAGGAGTAAATGGGGTGGAAAAGGGGTAACCGGGGGAGATACAGAAGTAACATGGAGGAGGGAGGGAGTAACTCGGGTAAACGGGGGGTGGGGAAGGGTAAGGCGGAGCAGGGCGAAAGTACTGGAGTAACATGGAGGATGGGGGGAGTACTTAAGTAACCAGGGGAGTAAGGTAACCAGGGTAACATGGAGGAGGCGGGGGAGTGGAAAAGGGGTAACATAGTCAATAGAGTACTGGAGTAACTGGGTAGTACCGGGGTAACATGGAGAAGTGGGGGGGTACCAGGGTAAATGGGGGTGATACAGGAGTAACATGGAGGGGGGGGGGGAGTACCGGGGGAGCAAAAAGGGCAACTTAGAGAGAGAGGGGAGTACTGGAGTAACTAAGGGGATTTGGGGAATAGTACTGGGGTAACTGGGGGAGGAGAAGGGTAACATGGAGCAGAGGGTGAAAACCGGAATAACCGATGATACAGGAGTAACTGGGGGGATATAGAGGTAACATGGAGGGGAAATGCCTGAGGGGACACCAGAGTAACAGTGGGGTAACATGATGGAGGAAGGGTGTGATACTGGGGTAACACGGGTATCAGCAGTCATGTATCCGGTTTGGCCTTGTCCTGCTCCTGAGCGCCTCCTGCTGGTGAATACCCCGAGTGCAGCTCCTGGTGTCCGGCCGCATCCAGAGCGGGGCTGGTCCTCAGAGCTGACGCTCATTAATGCTGTGTCTGACGGGGACAACAATGGACAGTGGGGGGGGGGGATCCTCCTCCGGGGTCTCGCATTCCCTCACATTAGAGGGGGAGGGGGGTCACATTACTACAGCTGCCGGCACAAAGGCCCCTCCCCCACTGCTCTCCAGGACTGGGTACTACAACCCCCATCAGACTGTCACCCTGTTATTGCCCTGATCAGGTCAGAGACAAGCGGCGCTGCAGAACCTCCTAATACACCTCAGCTGCTGCAGAAACTCCTAATACACACCTCAGCTGCTGCAGAACCTCCTAATACACCTCAGCTGCTGCAGAACCTCCTAATACACCTCAGCTGCTGCAGAACCTCCTAATACACACCTCAGCTGCTGCAGAACCTCCTAATACACCTCAGCTGCTGCAGAACCTCCTAATACACACCTCAGCTGCTGCAGAACCTCCTAATACACCTCAGCTGCTGCAGAACCTCCTAATACACCTCAGCTGCTGCAGAACCTCCTAATACACACCTCAGCTGCTGCAGAACCTCCTAATACACCTCAGCTGCTGCAGAACCTCCTAATACACCTCAGCTGCTGCAGAACCTCCTAATACACCTCAGCTGCTGCAGAACCTCCTAATACACACCTCAGCTGCTGCAGAACCTCCTAATACACACCTCAGCCGCTGCAGAACCTCCTAATACACCTCAGCTGCTGCAGAACCTCCTAATACACACTCAGGTGCGTGGCATAATTGGGTGTCCAGAGCGGAGGGTCACGCTCCCACACGGCGCTCCTCTGACAATAGACTTTGAGTCTCATGTAGTAGACCTAAGACCAGAGGGCTCTGCAGGGGTCCGGACTTCACTGTGTGTGGTCTGATATTTGGTATCAGCTACAGGAAGTGACTCACCTACCACCCCCTCCAGGTACAGTGATGTCATCAAGGGGTGGAGCAATAGCATTTAACCCCTTGCTGGCTGCCCTGCTCTCACTGTCTGACAACTTGTAAAAAAAAGTGTGATAGTGGAGACAGAACCAGACCTGAGACTGAAGAGCAATAGACTGTATTCTCCTGTCCTACAGTCATCCTCTCCTCTGAAATGTCTGATAACAGGGAGCAATAGATTGTATTCTCCTGTCCTACAGTCATCCTCTCCCCTGAAATGTCTGATAACAGGGAGCAATAGATTGTATTCTCCTGTCCTACAGTCATCCTCTCCTCTGAAATGTCTGATAACAGGGAGCAATAGACTGTATTCTCCTGTCCTACAGTCATCCTCTCCTCTGAAATGTCTGATAACAGGGAGCAATAGATTGTATTCTCCTGTCCTACAGTCATCCTCTCCTCTGAAATGGCTGATAACAGGGAGCAATAGATTGTATTCTCCTGTCCTACAGTCATCCTCTCCCCTGTGATGTCTGATAACAGGGAGCAATAGATTGTATTCTCCTGTCCTACAGTCATCCTCTCCTCTGAAATGTCTGATAACAGGGAGCAATAGATTGTATTCTCCTGTCCTACAGTCATCCTCTCCCCTGAAATGTCTGATAACAGGGAGCAATAGATTGTATTCTCCTGTCCTACAGTCATCCTCTCCTCTGAAATGGCTGATAACAGGGAGCAATAGATTGTATTCTCCTGTCCTACAGTCATCCTCTCCCCTGAAATGTCTGATAACAGGGAGCAATAGATTGTATTCTCCTGTCCTATAGTCATCCTCTCCTCTGAAATGTCTGATAACAGGGAGCAATAGATTATATTCTCCTGTCCTACAGTCATCCTCTCCCCTGAAATGTCTGATAACAGGGAGCAATAGATTGTATTCTCCTGTCCTACAGTCATCCTCTCCCCTGTGATGTCTGATAACGGGCAGTAGGTGGTTGTCCCGGTGGGGCGTGCCCCTTCCGCTATCACATGTGGTGTCCATTGCTTTACCAGCGCTGTATTTTTTTGATGTGGGGCCCGGTGCCCGGTGTTGGGGTCACCCGAGGACTGGCACTGTTATACCATGTCTGTTACAGACGCCCTGATGGAGGTGACAGCTGCTCCTCCTCGCCCCCTGCAGCTGTCGGGGTGCGGTGTTACATCCGGGGGTGACAATGTCTGATGTCTGTGGTCGCCATCCCTCCTCGTTAATCTGCGACTGACACTTGACTTTCCGTGTGTTTGCCCCTGTAACGGGGTGGGCATGTCAGTGGTGGTGAGCGCCCCCCTCAGGTGCCCAGTACTTCAGGGTGACCCTGCACAGCCTGGCGTCTCCAGAGCGGGCACACAGCGGGGGAGGGGGCTCTGTCCTCTCTATGATATCCTTACAAGGAAGCTTCGCGCCCGCCGCTGGAACGTGGCACCCCCCACCCTGCTGCCGCCACCTGAGCTTTACATTAACCCTTCAGCTGCTTGTTATTAACCCTGTGCTCTGATACGAGGCGTGAGTCGCCGTCACCTCGCAGACTCCACCCCCACCAGCCGCGATCTGGAGCCGCGTTCTGTCAGATTCTCCGTGACCCAGTTCTGCCCTGAATTCTGCTCAGTCACCCATCATTCCCGATACTGAAGTGTGTGGGAGGGGGCACGGGGCGGAGCGGTGGGGGGGGGACACGGGGCGGGGTACGAGCGGCGCGGGGGGGAAACGGGGCGGAGTACGAGCGGTGGGGGGGGACACGGTGCAGGGTACGAGCGGTGTATTGGGGGGGACACGGGGCGGGGTTCAGGCGGTGTAGGGGGGTTCAGGGTACGAGCGGTGTATGGGGGACACAAGGTGGTGGGGGACACGGGGCGGTGTAGGGGGGTTCAGAGTACGAGCGGTGTATGGGGGACACGGGGCGGGGTTCAGGCGGTGTAGGGGGGCACAGTGCCGGTCAGCATCCTGAGTGGTTTCGGGGGTCGCCTCCCGTTGCCCTGGTTTCCATGTTCTGGGCGTCCTCCATGGGATCCCGCGGGCTTCCTCTTTCCCATGACCTCGCCCGTCTCGGAGCTTACAATCTATTTGAAGTCACTTTCCTCAGACCTGGCGGTGATGCCACTTCGGGCGTGGCCCCTCTGGCTCGGGGCCAGTTTCTCCTGTGTCGGGGACCTGCACAGACCTGTCCCGGGCCACATGAAAGCTGCGGGGGATACGTCATAGGGTGTCACGGCGGCCGTCTGACGCTGCTCTGCAGGCCCCGCCCCCACAGGTGGAAGTGTCACCCAATAGCAGATGCCGCAGTGTTCAGGGGCCGATCATTCAGTATCGGGGCCCCGTCTGTCGTCATTGGGTTACTAGCGGCTTTCTGCAGTATTCGCCTTCCGGGCGTGACGCCAACTTCATCATCTCCGGCGGCCTGACCTTGTTTGTCGTGGGCGGCTCCAGCGTCACCTGCCCCAGGAAAACCTGTCTGCTGGGGTCACATGATGGGGGGTGTGCTGGGGTCACAGGTCACATGATGGGGTGTGCTGGGGTCACATGATGGGGTGTGCTGGGGTCACATGATGGGGGTGTGCTGGGGTCACATGATGGGGTGTGCTGGGGTCACAGGTCACATGATGGGGGTGTTATGGGGTGTGCTGGGGTCACGGGGTCACATGATGGGGTGTTCTGGGGTCACATGATGGGGTGTTCTGGGGTCACAGGTCACATGATGTCGGGGTGTTTGGGGCGATAGTATGATCTGCAGCTCATTGGCGCCTCCAGCGTTTCTTTTTTCCCCCCTCTCTGGCCATGAAGAGGTTAATGTCTGGGGCATCTGTTAACCCTCTGACCTCCAGTTGGCATTTTTATTAGAAATGTCCCAGAATTCTTTGCTGCAGCGGAGACAGAACAGGACTGTATGAATGGCGGGTCTGTTGTCGGGGGCGCTGATGACATCACAGGCTGTGCTGAGGTCACGTCTCGTCTCATCACCCCGGGGCGAGTGTTAGAATCACTGAGGTCGGAGGTCAAGTGCCGTCCTTTATAACCGTGTTACCGGGGGCGCTGCCTCTTAGGAGGGATGTTCTGCAGGGGTTCGGGGGGACACGGAGCGATGGGCAGTAGTAGGGCTGAGGGTGATGCTCTGCGGGTGGGGGTGCGACGCTCTGCGGGTGGGGATGCGATGCTCTGCGGTATAATGTCGGCCTTGGTCACATGGTGTTCTCTCCTCTTGCAGGGTCGGTGGTCCTGGGCCGTGTAGTCCGCCTCCCGTCCTCTCCTGCGGGTGGGGGTGCGACGCTCTGCGGGTGGGGGTGCGACGCTCTGCGGTATAATGTCGGCCTTGCTCACATGATGTTCTCTCCTCTTGCAGGGTCGGTGGTCCTGGGCCGTGTAGTCCGCCTCCCGTCCTCTCCTGCGGGTGGGGGTGCGACGCTCTGCGGGTGGGGGTGCGACGCTCTGCAGTATAATGTCGGCCTTGCTCACATGATGTTCTCTCCTCTTGCAGGGTCGGTGGTCCTGGGCCGTGTAGTCCGTGTCCGGTCCTCTCCTGCGGGTGGGGATGCGACGCTCTGCGGTATAATGTCGGCCTTGGTCACATGATCTCTCCTCTTGCAGGGTCGGTGGTCCTGGGCCGTGTAGTCCGCCTCCCGTCCTCTTCCTGGCGGGTGGGGTGCGACGCTCTGCGGGTGGGGGTGCAACGCTCTGCAGTATAATGTCGGCCTTGCTCACATGATGATCTCTCCTCTTGCAGGGTCGGTGGGTCCTGGGCCGTGTAGTCCGCCTCCCGTCCTCTCCTGCGGGTGGGGATGCGACGCTCTGCGGGTGGGGGTGCAACGCTCTGCAGTATAATGTCGGCCTTGCTCACATGGTGTTCTCTCCTCTTGCAGGGTCGGTGGTCCTTGGCCGTGTAGTCCGTGTCCCGTCCGGTCCTCTCCTGTGGGGTGGGGGTGGCGACGCTCTGCGGTATAATGTCGGCCTTGCTCACATGTTCTCTCCTCTTGCAGGGTCGGTGGTCCTGGGCCGTGTAGTCCGCGTCCCGTCCTCTCCTGCGGGTGGGGGTGCGACGCTCTGCGGGTGGGGGTGCGACGCTCTGCGGTATAATGTCGGCCTTGCTCACATGATGTTCTCTCCTCTTGCAGGGTCGGTGGTCCTGGGCCGTGTAGTCCGCCTCCCGTCCCCTCCTGCGGGTGGGGGTGCGACGCTCTGCGGGTGGGGTGCGACGCTCTGCGGTATAATGTCGGCCTTGCTCACATGATCTCTCCTCTTGCAGGGTCGGTGGTCCTGGGCCGTGTAGTCCGCCTCCCGTCCTCTCCTGCGGGTGGGGGTGCGACGCTCTGCGGGTGGGGGTGCGACGCTCTGCAGTATAATGTCGGCCTTGGTCACATGGTGTTCTCTCCTCTTGCAGGGTCGGTGGTCCTGGGCCGTGTAGTCCGCGTCCCGTCCGGTCCTCTCCTGCGGGTGGAAGGCACCGACGTCTCCATCTCCTGTAACGTCACTGACTATGAAGGCCCCAGAGAGCAGAACTTTGATTGGGCGTTCTCCTCGGGGGCGGGTCCTGCGGTGAACGTGCTCAGCACCTGGGACACCTCCTTCACACACACCTCCTACGTGGACCGGGTGAGATCCGGGGGCGTTCACCTCCAGCGGACCGGGAACAGCGAGGTGCTGCTCTGCATTCACCAGTTACGGGCGACCGATGAGGGGAACTACACCTGCTTCACGCCCAGCACCGACGCCACCTACAGCGGCAACTACGAGGCCCACGTCCAGCTGAAAGGTAACACCCCCAATCATTCAGTACTCTGTGGGGGGCGTCCTCCAATCCTAGAAACTCCAGCTGTCCTCAGAGGGGACGGACATGTGATCAGATAGCAGGGGAGTGTCCTGAGAGGGGATGGTCCTGTGATCGGAGAGCAGGGGCGTGTCCTCAGGGGATGGTCCTGTGATCAGAGAGCAGCGGCGTGTCCTCAGAGGGGATAGGTCTGTGGAGAGCAGGGGCGTGTCCTCAGAGGGGGTGGTGTCCTGTGGATCGGAGAGAGGGGTGTCCTCAGTGGATGTCCTGTGATCGGAGAGGCAGGGGGCGTGTCCCTCAGTGGGATGGTCCTGTGATCGGAGAGCAGGGGCGTGTCCTCATGGGGATGGTCCTGATCGGAGAGCAGGGGCGTGTCCTCAGTGGGGACGGTCTGTGATCGGAGAGCAGGGGTGTCCTCGGAGGGGACGGTCCTGTGATCGGAGAGCAGGGGCGTGTCCTCGGGGGGACGGTCCTGTGATCGGAGAGCAGGGGCGTGTCCTCGGGGGCGCAGCGGTCCTGTGATCGGAGAGCAGGGGCGTGTCCTCGGAGGGGACGGTCCTGTGATCGGAGAGCAGGGGCGTGTCCTCGGAGGGACGGTCCTGTGATCGAGAGCAGGGCGTGTCCTCGGAGGGGTGTCTTGGAGAGCGGGGCGTGTCCCGGGAGGTGACGTCGTGGTTTGGAGACCAGGGGCGTGTCCTCGAGGTGACAGTGGTGGTTTGGAGCTCCCTTTTCTGCACTCTCGTAGTGACCACTAGATGACAGCAGAGGACGCCCGGTCACGTCCTGGTTCCACTGGAGGGGCCTGGTTCCTGCAGCACATCGCACCTGTGTGACTTCTCTCCAGTGATCGCGACGCCCCGCCTCCAGGTCCCCAGAGGTGCGGAGCAGCGTCCGTAATTAAGAGGCGGCTCTTCGATTCCGTCGATCGTTGAAGTGGGGCCCCTCACGTCACCTCTCCCTCACCTGGCAGCGCCAGTCCCAGGCCCTCTGAGGTGCTGACACTGACTCACTGGGGCGGCGCAGCTGCACAAGTACGTGGCTCGATACGGCAGGGTGAGTTACGGGTGGACACTGCGGGTGGATATTACTGCTGATGGTGGACGGAGCGCAGCTGGGCGATGCGAGAGTACAGCTGTGTGGCCAGACCTGGGTGCAAGGGCCGACGGCTGGGAGAGATCCAGGAGAAGAAGGTGGACGTGGCCCGGTGATATCCGGCGATCGGTGAGTGACAGGCGTGGGGTCTGGTGAGGCTTGTTGGCACATGGGGCCCGAGGACGGTACACGGGCGGACGTATGGCCGGATCCGGGGCGGTACCACGGGCGACGTATGTAGAATCCAGGGCAGTACCACGGGCGGTCTATGGCCGGATCCGGGGGTGGTACCCACGGGCGGACATATGGAAGGATCCGGGGGCGGTACCAACGGGCCGGGACGTATGGTGTGGGCGGTTCGGTAACGGCGGATGTATGGTGTGGCGTACCACGGGCGGATGTATGGTGTGGGCGGTACCACGGGGCGGACGGTATGTATGGTGTGGGCGGTAGACGGGCGGATGTAATGGTGTGGGCGACCACGGGCGGACGTATGGTGTGGGCGGTACCTACGGGCGGTACGTGATATGGTGTGGGCGGTATGGTGTGGGCGGTACCCAGGGCGGATGTATGGCAGGATCTGGGGGCAGTACCACGTGCAGACGTATGGCAGGATCCGGGCCGGTCCACGGGCGGACGTATGGCGTGGTCGGTAACGGGCGGGGACGTATGGCGGGGGCACCTGTGTTGACCTCTTCTTTTCTCACCCCCAAGCTGACAGTGTCCCTGGTGGCCAGCCCTGGCAGTGGCGAGGGCACCTCCTTCACCCTTTTGTGTCTGGTGTCGGTGGATTCCACTGCCCCCCTCATCACCCGGGTGCGTTGGTTCCACAATCATACCGGAGAGCTGCACCAGCTGCCCAGTGGGTCTGACCCCGACCCCGGCGCCCCCACCACCCATCAGCTGCTGGTGCCACAAGCATGGGACTCCGGGGAATACAGCTGCCAAGCCACGGCCTGGACTCTGCTCCGGAACGGGACGTGGCACCGAGTTGCCGAAGAACGGTCACCGCCCGTGGGAGTGCAGGTGACACATGAGGGTGAGTGCTCACCATGTGGCGGTGTCTCGCCCGCCGGCGCTCTGTGTCTTATCTTCTGTGTTTTTCCCTCAGCCGTGGACCTCGAGGTGTCGCTGAACATTTCTGTCACCCCCAGCGTGGCAGAGGAGCCCTCCGAGCTGTGGTGCCACGTGAGCGGAGCCACGGACCTGTCTGTGTCCTGGTATTTTACCCAATCTCCGGAGAAGGGCTCCCCGATCCTGGTGGGGTCCCTGCAACAGGATGGAAGCCTGCAAGTGGGGGCCACCTATCAGCAGCGGGCGGAGCGGGGGGGGCTGATCCTCTCCCGCCAGGGGCCCCAGTCCTTTGTGCTGCGCATACAGTGGACCTCGGAGGAGGATCGGGGAAGCTACCACTGCACCGCCACCAGCTGGAAGCTCCTGCGCAACCAGAGCTGGGCCCCGGCCACCGAGGCCACGTCTGCACCCGCCAGCCTCTACTGGACTAGTGAAGGTATAGTCACAAGTCACCTCCAAAGCTGTTACATCACGTCTTATACTCCAGTCACATCCAGAGCTGTAGTTATATCTCGTCTTATACTCCAGTCACATCCAGAGCTGTAGTTATATCACGTCTTATACTCCAGTCACATCCAGAGCTGTAGTTACATCCGTCTTATACGTCACTCCAGTCACATCCAGAGCTGTAGTTCACGTCTTATCTTATTACTCAGTACTCCAGGCAATCCAAGAAGCTGTAGTTATATCTCGTCTTATACTCCAGTCACATCCAGAGCTGTAGTTAATCACATCTTAACTCCGTCACATCCAGAGCTGTAGTTACATCACGTCTTATCCTTCCAGTCACATTCCAGAGCTGTAGTTACATCTCGTCTTATACTCCAGTCACATCCAGAGCTGTAGTAGTTCTCAGTCTTACTCCAGTCACATCCAGAGCTGTAGTTACATCACGTCTTATATTCCAGTCACATCCAGAGCTGTAGTTATATCTCGTCTTATACTCCAGTCACATCCAGAGCTGTAGTTATATCACGTCTTATACTCCAGTCACATCCAGAGCTGTAGTTATATCTCGTCTTATACTCCAGTCACATCCAGAGCTGTAGTTACATCACGTCTTATACTCCAGTCACATCCAGAGCTGTAGTTATATCTCGTCTTATACTCCAGTCATCCAGAGTGTAGTTAGTTCGTCTTACTCCAGTCAGTCCAGAGCTGTAGTCACGTCTGTATCACGTCTCACTCCATGTCACGTCATTCTACAGACATCAGAGCTGTAGTTACATCACGTCTTATACTCCAGTACATCAGAGCTGTAGTAGCTGTGTAGTTACATCACGTCTTATACTCCAGTCACACCAGACAGTTTGTACATCGTCGTATAATACTCCAGTCACAGCTCCAGTCAGAGCTGTAGTTTATATCTCGTCTATATCCAGTCACATCCAGAGCTGTTACATCACGTACAGTCACATCAGAGCTGTAAATTCTCGTCTTAATCCAGTCTCCGAGCTGTAGTTACATCACGTCTCCAGTATAGAATCTCCGTCACTCCAGTCACCCAGAGCTGTAGTTACATCACGTCTATTTCCGTCACATCCAGAGCTGTAGTTATTTCGTTTATACTCCAGTCACTCGGAGCTGTAGTTTCTTATCAGTCACGTAGTTATCCTCCAGTCACCACAGAGCTGTGTTACATCAGTCTTTACTCCAGTCACACAGAGCTGTAGTTATATCAGTCTTTCTCATCACATCCGAGCTGTAGTTTACATCACGTCTTATATCCAGTCACATCCAGAGCTGTAGTTATATACGTCTTCTATGCAGTCCATACGAGAGCTGTAGTTACTCAGTACATCAACGTCTTAATATACTCGTCACATCAAGCTGTAGTTAATCACGTTTATACTCCAGTCACTCCAGAGCTAGTTAGTTACTATCAAACTGTAGTTATTCAGTCAACTCCATCCGAGCTGTAAGTTATATCTCGTTTATACTCCAGTCACATCCAGAGCTGTACGTTATATCACCAGTCTTATAAGTACTTAGTTAAAGTCTTACCAGTCCAGAGCTGTAGTTATATCACGTACTCCAGTACTTATAATCGTTTACAGTCCCAGAGCTGTAGTTTTATCACGTCTTATACTCCAGTCATCCAGAGCTGTAGTTACACGTCTTATACTTAGTACTCCAGAGCTGTACATACTCCAGAGCTGTAGTTATATAGTCTTATACTCCAGTCATCAAGCTGTAGTTATATCAGTCTATACTCCAGTCACATCCAGAGCTGTAGTTATATATCTCGTCATCCAGAGCTCTATCGTTTATACTCAGTCACATCTAGAGCTGTAGTTAATCTCGTCTTATACTCCAGTTACATCGAGCTTGTTATAGATCACGTCTTATACCAGTCACATCCAGTGTAGTTATATCACGTCTTATACTCCAGTCACATCCAAGCTGTAGTTATAACTCTTTACTCAGTACATCCAGAGCTGTAGTTATATCAGTCTATATCAGTTACATCCAGAGCTGTAGTTTATCTCGTTCTACTCCAGTACATCCAGAGCTGCAGTTATATCAAGTCTTATACCAGTCACATCCAGAGCTGTATTTATCACGTCTTATACTCCAGTCACATCCAAGCTGTAGTTTATCACGTCTATACTCCCATCACATCCAGAGTAGTATCACTGTTTCCAGTTACATCCAGAGCTGTAGTTATATCACGTCTTCTCACTCCAGTGTCACGTCTTATCCCAGACATCCAGAGGTAGTTATATCACGTCTTCTACCAGTCAATCCAAAGCTGTTAAGTTTATAGTCAAGTCTTATATACGTTGTCATGTCACATACCAGTCAGCAATTGTAGTCACAGTCTTATACTCCAGTCGTCATAACAGATAAGCTAGTTTCAGCGTCTTTATACTCCAGTCACATCCACGTCTTATCTGTCCTCACATCCAGAGCTGTAGTTACATCACGTCTTACCAGTCCAACATCCAGAGTGTAGTATATTAGTATTCAGTCACATCCAGAGCTGTAGTTACTTTAATTACTCACCTCAGAGCTGTATTTTATCACGTCTTTATACTCAGTCACATCCGAGCTGTAGTTACATCACAGTCTTATACTCGTCATTTATACTCCAGTCACATCCAGAGCTGTAGTTACATCCGTCTTATACTCCAGTCACATCCAGAGCTGTAGTTATATACGTCTTATCCTCCAGTCTTGATACTCCTTCACATCAGAGTGTAGTTACATACGTCTTATACTCCAGTCACACCAGAGCTGTAACATTAAGTCTTATATCCAGTCACACCAGAGCTGTAGTTATGTCTTAATACTCAGTCACATCAGAGTGTAGTTAAACGTCTTATCTCCAGTCCACATCCAGAGCCTGTAGTACCATCACGTCTATCCTCCAGTCACATCCAGAGCTGGTATGTTATGTCACGTCTTTACTCCAGTCACATCACGTCTGAATACGTCCAGTCACACCCAGAGCTGCGGTCACAATCAACGTCTTATACTCCCAGGTCACACCCCAGAGCCTGTAGTTACATCACCGTCTTATATCTCCAGTCACATCCAGAGCTAGTAGTGACATCACGTCTTATACTCCAGTCACAATCCAGAGCCTGGTAGTTATATCACGTCCTCATACTCCAGAAAAAAAAACTCACACCCGGAGCTGCGGTCACAGTTTCCGGACTCTCTGCTGCCCCCTCCTGTCATGGCCGCACTACGGATGGCGCCATTTAACCTCTTGTGTTCCGCAGGCTCCTCCATCGCGGTCAGCGCCCGGCTGGTAAAGATGGTCTCCGCTGCGGGGGGAACCTTTGAGATGATTTGCACGGTGCAGCCGCAGAACCTCCCCTCCCCCCAGTATTCTGTGCGGGTGACGCTGACGCCCCCTGAAGAGACCACGACCCCGGTCACTGTCATCACGCTGAACCGCGAGGGGGTGATACGCCGGCGGCCGAGCGCGGTCAGTAACACGGTGCTGGAGAAGGGCAAGGAGGGCGCCTACCTGTTCAGACTGTACAAGGCGCAGAGCCAGGACGTGGGCGTGTACCAGTGTGAGGTCACGGCGTGGACGCAGGGAGGAGGCGGGGCCTGGAGGATGACACACAACAAAACCACCAATCCCGTGCAGCTGGAGTTCCAGACCGCAGGTGAGGATCAGGGAGGGGGCGGGGTTATGGGGGTCATGTGATGTCTTTTAACCCTTGGCTCCCCTCCCATCAGGTCCGGTATTTAACGTCAGCGCACGGTCGGACCTGCTGAGCGTGTATCGCGGTGACCGCTCCGAGTTCTGGTGCATCATCACCATAGATGGTCCGGCCATGGATCCAGGTAAGGACCCGCCTGACCCAGACATGTGACCGGCCCCTGCGGACCACGTATGACGCCCCCCTCTCCTTCACAGATGACATGGCATTTGACGTCTCCTGGTTCGTCCAGCGAGTGGGCGGGTCCTCCGTGCTGCTAGCGGCTGTGGATCGCAGCGCTCAGGTCCGGCACAATCAGAGGAACAGCAGCAGTGAGGTGTCCCTGGAGCGCGTCAGCGACATGGAGTACAGGCTGCGCGTCTACGGCTGCCAGGAGGACGACGCCGGCGGCCATTACTGCACCGTCACACCGTGGGTGCGCAGCGGCGAGGGCGGCTGGAGCCGGCAGGAAACCATCACCTCCAACAAGATGGACCTGAGCGTGAAGATGCACCGTAAGTGAATGAGGGGGGGAAATGTGAGCGTTGCCCCCTAACTGTGCCGAGCACTGTGCCCCCTGTGCCTCCCTAACTGTGCTGCCTGTGCCGAGCACTGTACCCCCCACTATGCTGCCTGTGCCGAACACTGTGCCCACTGTGCCTCCCTAACTGTGCTGCCTGTGCCGAGCACTGTACCCCCCCACTATGCCCCCTCTGCCGAGTGCTCCCCCCCAACTGTGCCGCCTGTACCGAGCACTGTGCCTCCCTAACTGTGCTACCTGTGCCGAGCACTGTACCCCCCACTATGCCCCCTGTGCCTCCCTTACTGTGGCCGAGCGCTCAACCCCAACTGTGCTCCCTGTGCCTGAGCGCTCCCCCCAACTGTGCCGCCTGTGCCGAGCGCTGTGCCTCCCTAACTGTGCCGAGCGCTCCCCCTCCAAAACTGTGCCCAGAGCTCTCGCCTCCAAACTGTGCCCCCCGTGTCCGACCGCTCTCCCCAACTGTGCCAAGCGCTCTTCCCTCCTAACTGTGCCCCCCCCCTCCCCCCCCCCGTGCCCGAACGCTCTTCTCTCCTAACTGTGCCCCCGTACCCAGCATCCACATAACCTGCACAGTGTTGGGGTATGTGATAAATGGATCCATCCTCGTGGATAAGGTGGAGCTAAACAAGTCCTGTGCCAGTAACAGTCCAATGGAAACAAAAAATAGAGATCCTTATACAGGAGCCCCGCCCCCGAGGAGCATGCTTCAGTAGGAGTGGAAAAATCGGACTTGAGGAGCACAGGAAAGATGAGCTTTATTAGATCACACACACAGTACATACATGTGTACACGCACATACATACCATGCGGTAAGTCCTCCTGTAAAGGTCAGAGGGCATTCTAGGGTCATCCTGAAACCTCACCCACGTGCAGTATATCTGCAGCTTCCTCTGTGAGGCGGTAATACAGACCGGCAGAATAAAGTTATATGTGCCCCAAAATAGAACCAATGATGATGGCAGCTCCTCCCACCAAAAAATATGAACGTCGGGTTGTCAGGGAGCTGTCAGTAAGCGCTGTATAAATCCCTGACCGAGGCCTCATGTACACGGCGCTCCTTCCCTTCTGAGCCCTGTGCTGTGCCCAGACAGCAGGTTACAATCACATATGCGGGCCTCCTGTGTTGTGTTCGGGGGGGGGGGGGGGGGCCTCCTGTTAGTGGTTTTATTGGTCTGGTTCTGGTGCTGTGTTTTACCTTCGTAGCCCGGGCTCCAGCATCTGTGGCCCTCGTCCTGACCTGTAGGTGGCGCCATGTTCTTGCCTGTTGGGTAACTCTGTGTTTTCCATCCCCCGCAGTGCTGAGCTCCTTCATGTACCCGCTGCTGATCGGTGCCGGGATGTCGCTGCTCGCCGGACTCTTATCCTGCCTCATCGGATATTTCAGCTCGCGGTTCTGCTGTAAGGCGCCGCCGGTCCAGGAGAAGCGCAGGGAGCATCGGCGCCTCATGTCCATGGAGCTGGACTGACATTTGGCGGGGAGAGGAACACGGACTGAGCCATAGACTCTGGGGTGACAGGACTGAGGGGGGGCTCGGGGGTCCCTCCCCCTCTATGCACTGACCTCACCCCCCCAGGAAAAGGACTACAGCAACGTTACCACAGGATCGGCATCCTGCTGCAAAGCAATAAGATGTGATGACTCCTCCCCCTGCGCTGCTGAATGGATTCATCCCATGCGTATATCATGGGTCAAACCAATGCAATAAAGGGGGGACAGCTGCTGATGGAGGTGCTGTCCCCCCGGCTGTGTGTCTCTACAGTGCCATGGCTCCTCCCCTGAGGACACGCCCCACTAAGCACACGCCTCTGCAGAGCTGCTCAGTGTGTTCTTATGTTTTCTTTTTACCAGTAATGCAGATTTGGTTTTATGCAGAGGTTCCTTGTTTTCCCCTCGGACTACGTCTTGGGGCCCCTGCCATAATCCTGGGCCCCGGGTTAACCCTTTGTCTTCCATAGCAGACAGTTGAATTGCACTCCCAAGCATCGGAGAAGGGAATCGCCATATTGTAAAATGCTCTCCGTCCAAGCAATAAAATCGCCTATATTTTTTACTTCTGCTTCTGTAGGTGAAAGGGTGGGGTCCAGCCTGTGCGGGGGAGCGGGAGTGGTGTGGAGGGGGGGGGGGGGGGGGTCCAGCCTGTGCGGGGGAGCGGGAGTGGTGTGGAGGGGGGGGGGGGGTCCAGCCTGTGGCGGCTGGAGCGGGAGTGGTGTGGAGGGGGGGGGGGGGGGGGGTCCAGCCTGTGCGGGGGAGCGGGAGTGTGGGGGGGGGGGGTCCAGCCTGTGCGGGGGGTGGTGGTATGGGGGGGTCACTGAGAATGATGGTGGTGATCTGCTGTCTGATGGAATACACTGAGGAGGATGCGTGGTAGTGGTCTGATGGAATACACTGAGGAGGATGGTGGTAGTGGTCTGCTGTCTGATGGAATACACTGAGGGGGAGGGGATGGTGGTAGTGGTCTGATGGATACACTGAGGGAGGATGGTGGTAGTGGTCTGCTGTCTGATGGAATACACTGAGGAGGATGGTGGTAGTGGTCTGATGGAATACACTGAGGAGGATGGTGGTAGTGGTCTGCTGTCTGATGGAATACACTGAGGAGGATGGTGGTAGTGGTCTGATGGAATACACTGAGGAGGATGGTGGTAGTGGTCTGCTGTCTGATGGAATTACACTGAGGAGGAGGATGGTGGTAGTGGTCTGCTGTCTGATGGAATACACTGAGGAGGATGGTGGTAGTGGTCTGCTGTCTGATGGAATACACTGAGGAGGAGGATGGTGGTAGTGTCTGCTGTCTGATGGGCATACACTGAGGAGGATGGTGGTGGTAGTGGTCTGCTGTCTGATGGAATACACTGAGGAGGAGGATGGTGGTAGTGGTCTGTCTGATGGAATTACACTGAGGAGGATGGTGGTAGTGGTCTGATGGAATACACTGAGGAGGATGGTGGTGGTAGTGATCTGCTGTCTGATGGAATACACTGAGGAGGATGGGGTGGTAGTGATCTGCTGTCTGATGGAATACACTGAGGAGGATGGTGGTGGTAGTGGTCTGCTGTCTGATGGAATACACTGAGGAGGATGGTGGTAGTGATCTGCTGTCTGATGGAATACACTGAGGAGGAGGATGGTGGTAGTGGTCTGTTGTCTGATGGAATACACTGAGGAGGATGGTGGTGGTAGTGGTCTGTTGTCTGATGGAATACACTGAGGAGGAAGATGGTGGTAGTGGTCTGTTGTCTGATGGAATACACTGAGGAGGAGGATGGTGGTGGTAGTGGTCTGTTGTCTGATGGAATACACTGAGGAGGATGGTGGTGGTAGTGGTCTGCTGTCTGATGGAATACACTGAGGAGGATGGTGGTGCTGATCTGTAGATGGGACAGTTCCGTGGTTTTGGGGTTGTGTCTGCTGACATGGGGTTGAGCTGCGCTGCTGTCTGTGTGTGACGCCCTGTCTGACACGTGCTGCGGCTCCAGAGCTGAACTCTCCCAGCAGTCCCTGCCTGCGCTGGTGACTTGTATTCTGGAAAGTGTCATCTGACTGGTTTTCCTGCCCCCTGTATTATGGGGGGTCTGTCCACAAGCTTGCTGACTGTTTCCAGAGAGACAGAAGGATAACTGGTTATGGGGCGGTCTGCTGTAGCAGGAAGCGCTCTGGGGGGTCGGTGCTGTGAGCACCCCCGCTGAGGTCTCTTCTGCTTTGTCTCTGCTGCGTCTGTCTGTCTGTGGTTTCCTGTACGCAGTGCGGGTGCTGCACTAAAGTCTGCTCCTCTGTCAGGAGCTCAGTACAGCCGCCACTATGTGGAAGAGAAGTGAGTATCGCCCGCTGCGCCCCATCACCCCTGTATCCGTGGGGCTCCTCTGGCTGAGCATTGTGGGTAAGTACTGGGAGTGGATGATGGGGGTTATCTCCAGGACAGAGGCGGGAAAACACATGCGGGCGCGCGGCGTTGCCTGGGCATGCGCCGGGTCGGCCTCGTGGTGCTGCATCGGTACAGAAGCTTTGAATTGCGGTTTTAAAGTTGTTGAATCGAAGGCCGACGTTTCGCACGATTTCGCCTGCGCGCGGCATTAAAACGAAGTTCGGAACAAATCGACTTTGGATCTTGGAGCCGAATCGCGTTCCGCTCACCCCCTAAATATAACCGTATCCCCCCAGACATCGCCGTTCTAACCCCAAATACTTAGCACCATCATGGGGACCCCGTTTAGAGTCACATGATATGTCAGGACACACCCCCCTCCCACAAGGCATGATGGGACGGCAGTGACAGGACAAAGCAGGAAGTGGGATTCAAGCACGGGGGATAAGAGAAAACAGCAGCTGAGGTCAATCTGAAGAAGAGAATCCGCGGAGGAGCGAGCGGCGAAAAGGTCAAACTTATACAGAAAATTCTTAAAGGGGTTGTCAGGGCTCGGAGCTGAACTCGGACATATCCCCCCCACCCCCCCTACTGAGCCGCTCTGATATCGTGTAGATCGGGGGCTTATTCTGGAGATCCGGTGGCGTTCCGACTCTCCATGGGTAAGCGAGGTGGGCAGAGGGGTTAAATGGGTGAAGATGGGGAAATGTCTGGTGCAGCTCTGAACCCCGACAACCCCTTTAAGGGTGCATAAACTTTCAAGCACCACTGTAGCTATATCCGGCTCAGAGGCATGGGCCCCTGGCCCTGGAGCACTATGGGGGCCAAAAGCTCCTCTCCACATAAACCAGTATTATAGGGAGGGAGGGGACCGTTACACATTTCATATAGTGGCCCCAGAGCTCCATGTTCTTCCTCTGCCCAGGACACAGACAGACCTGTCCGATCATAGTAACACACACTACAGGGGGTGCCATGACCGATGCCCTCTCTCTGTGGCCCCTGTTTGCTCCTCCTCCCTGTGGCCCCTGTTATAATGATGAGGCACAGAGCAGAGGCAGGGATCTATTGTGGTCACCATGACAGAATGAGGCAGAATCCTGCACCCCAAACAAACGGGACCCAATAAGGGACAGCAGAGAGAGGTGGACCCAGTGATTGACGTGGGGCCCTCAGAATAATCTCGTCTGGGCCCCAAGATCGCCCTTTCCGTGCAGGTCCTGACTGTAGATGTGTTTCACAGAGGTTGAGATGAAGCTTGTGTTCTCCTCACAGGCGTCTCCTGGGCCCAGCGGGAGGTGAGCGTCCAGCAGGGGCCCCTGTACCGCACCGTGGGCTCCCACATTACCATCTGGTGCAAGGTGAGCGGCTACCAGGGCCCCGCGGAGCAGAACTTCCAGTACTCCATCTACCTGCCGTCCGCCCCCGACAGGGAGGTCCAGATGGTCAGCACCCATGACGCCTCCTTCTCCTACGCCATCTACAGCCAGCGGGTCCGCAGTGGGGACATCTACGTGGAGAGGGTGACCGGGGACCACAGCGTCCTACACATCCGCCAGCTGCAGGAACGGGACGCCGGAGAGTACGAGTGTCACACCCCCAACACCGACCCCACATTCTACGGCAGCTACAGCGCCAAGGTCAACCTGTACGGTAAGGTCATCGAGAACCCAAACTGTGACTAAGATCCCTCCAGGCAGTCAGTTCTCTCAGCAGATGAGGAACGGTTACTATAGTGCCGCCTTCTTCTAGATAATAGTCAGCGGTTCTAGACTCTTTATAGTCACACTGGGGCTTTGTTCTAGACTAGATGTCAGAAACCTCCGACACTCCAGAAATTGGGAAACTAAAACTTCCAGCATGCACATAGAAGTGATTAGAGCATGCTGGTAGTTGTAGTTCTAGAGATGACTGGCCCCGGTTCTGGACTCTTGAATATTCTAGAAATTGAGTAATTTTGTGATTCTATTTGTCCACGTTATACCTGGATATTCCAGAAGTAGATGTGCGCTGGGATCTCATACTCTGGTTCTAGATTATACCTCTGGGATTAGAACATATTTCAAGATTATAAATGTTCTAGATGACTGGCATGGGGGAGCGTAGTATATATGGTTGGTAGGTGTAGATTATTGGCAGGCATTCTAGAACCTTCTATCGATGCTTGGTAGATATTGTAGAGATTGTTCTAGATCTAGACTCAGGTATCCTAGATTGCTGTTTTTCTGCTAGCTGAGTGCACTGAGCTTGTGTTCCTCACAATAGCAGGGGATCCCAGGATCTAGATGATCCCTTCTTAGAACCATTTTCTAGTAGAATCTCCTTCCTGTAGATAAGAAGGTGAACGTGATGCCTCCAGAACATTATCTTTCTCCTCAGTCCTTCCAGACACGCTGTCAGTCACAACGCCCCATCTGGAGCTGGAGAAGACAGAAGGTTCCTCTCTGGAGGTCCTCTGTGATGTGTATAAGATCTCGCCCCGGCACACCCATGTCTCCGTTTCATGGTTTCTGACAACTGACAAAGAGATTGACGTCTTGTCCTTGTCCAAAGACTTTGTTCTTATCCCGGGAGACTCCTTCAAGGAGAGGTTCAGGTCTGGAGACATCCGCATGGACAAGTTAGGCGACACCTCCTACAGACTGTCTATCAAGGAGCTGCGGTTGTCAGACCAGGGGGATCTCTTCTGCAGAGGATCTGAGTGGATCCAGGATCCTGATGGAACATGGACGAAGATCACAGAGAAGAAGTCTGACAAGACGACAATCAAGGTGACGGCGCTGCAGGGTAAGTGCGGAAGTGACCTCCAGATCTGCATCGTGTCACCATTCTGTAATCTACTGCTAGGGTCTAGATGAAGAGTGGGTAGTCTAGCACAGAAATCTCAAACTCGTGGCCCTCCAGCTGTTGTAAAACTAGAACTTCCATCATGCCAGGAGAGCCTACAGCTATTGGGGCATACTGTGAGTTGTAGTTTTACAACAGCTGGAGGGCCACGAGTTTGAGATCCCTGGTCTAGAACAATGTTCTTGATGTCCATTCTAGATAGCACTTTGTGTTACTGTTCTGTAATTTACTGCTAGGGTCTAGATGAAGAGTGGGTAGTCTAGAACAATGTTCTTGATGTCCATTCTAGATGGCACTTTGTGTCACCATTCTGTAATCTACTACTAGGGTCTAGATGAAGAGTAGGTAGTCTAGAACAATAACCGGAATGTTCTCCTTTCAGTTGGAGACTTCACAGTACAAGCTCAGAGCTCAGCCACCAGGATGAGGCCGAAGAGTGCCCTGGACGTCTCCTGCTCCATCTCCGGGCAGAGTCTCATTACTGGACGCTTCCATGTCTCCTGGCTGCTCGATGGCGCCGTCATGGCGACCTGGAACTCATCCGGTGTAAGCAGCTTCGGTACACAGTACAGAACACGGGAGGTGACCGGGCAAATGTCTGTGAGAAGACGAGACCAGGAGACCTGGACACTAAAGATCAACCAGGTCACTGAGCAAGATGGCGGCTCATACCTCTGTGATGTCACCGAGGAGGGGTCTCAGAAGAGGAG
>ONZH01021805.1:0-79211 GCA_900303285.1 Rhinella marina
TGAGGGAGCAGGGGAACGCCGCAGAGCTACACTCCCTAGCTTCATGTCTGAACTTACAGGGACACGGGGTATAAGACTGTTGAAACCACAACAGTGCGAACAGCTGATGTCGTGGATTGCGGACAATGCTTTAAAGGGAACCTGTCACCTCCTTGGGCTAAAAAAACCTGTTAGCAGTACCTTAATTTATGTTCCAGCGTGATTCAGAAGATGATCTTTGTAAGGAGAAGAGATCCTTCAAACTGTGTAAAATTCATATTTTAATCCTCCGTTGGCGCGCTGCCTTGACTCGGCTTGAAGTCAAGGGGGCAGCGGCCTCCTTAACTCGAGTCAAATAAACCACTCCCCTTGGCAAGATGATGGACAGTTTGCTGATGGGCCGGGGATCGCGCAAGTCTCGCGCATGCGCGGTGCGCGATATCTCCCTGCGCGATCCCGGCCCCAGCTCTTCAAATTCCGGGCGCCTGTGCCTGTACTGCGCATGCGCCAAGTAAGCGAGCGCTTGGCGCATGCGCAGTACAGGCACAGGCGCCCGGAATTTGAAGAGCTGGGGCCGGGATCGCGCAGGGAGATATCGCGCACCGCGCATGCACGAGACTTGCGCGATCCCCGGCCCATCAGCAAACTGTCCATCAACTTGCCAAGGGGAGTGGTTTACTTGACTCGAGTCAAGGAGGCCGCTGCCCCCTTGACTTCAAGCCGAGTCAAGGCAGCGCGCCAACGGAGGATTAAAATATGAATTTTACAGTTTGAAGGATCTCTTCTCCTTACAAAGATCATCTTCTGAATCACGCTGGAACATAAATTAAGGTACTGCTAACAGGTTTTTTTAGCCCAAGGAGGTGACAGGTTCCCTTTAAGTAATTTGTCCACCAGTCAGTCTTCCACGCAGTCCACCCACGTTACCCAAGGGAGCACTCCTCTGGCTCCTCCACCTCAACCTCCTTCCCCCCAGTCTGCCCCCTCCCAGGAAAATTTGGAATGCGATCCGGCATACCCTGAGGAACTGTTTTCTGGACCCTTCCCAGAGTCACAAACCACTTCTCAGGTTGCTGCTGACCTCTTTCCCGATGCCCAAGTTTTCCAACTGTCGCAGTCTGTGGGTGATGATGACAATGTTGAGTTAGTGGAAGAAGTGTGTAAAGAGGTGTCGGACGATGAGGAGACATGGTTGTCAGACAGTGGTGAAGTTGTTGTCAGGGCAGGAAGTCCGAGGGGGGAGCAGACTGAGGAATCGGAGGATGACGAGGTGACTGACCCAAGCTGGGTTGATATGCCGAGTGAAGACAGTGCTTCTGAGGCGGAGGCGAGTGCTGCACCAGAACAGGTTGTAAGAGGCAGTGGTGTGGCCAGAGGGAGAAGCAGGGCCAGAGCTGGTGCATCAGCAGCAACTGTTTGACGTAGTGAAGCTCCCGTGGCAAGGCCTAGATGTTCGCAAGTCTGGAGGTTCTTTAAAGAAATTGAGGATGACCGACGGACTGTGGTGTGCAACCTGTGCCACACCAGGATCAGCAGGGGTGCCACCACTACTAGCCTAACCACCACCAGCATGCGCAGGCATATGAGTGCTAAACACCCCACTCAATGGAACCAAGGCCGTTCACCTCCTGCGGGTCCCACCACTGCCCCTTCCCCTGTGTCACTCGCTGCCTCTGCTAGTCAACCCCCTGCCCAGGACCTCGGCATGAGCGCCTCCCACTGGAAAACCACACCTTCGCCTCCATGATCCTCCACAGCGTCCACCAATGTGTCCCTGTGCAGCGTTCAGCTGTCTTTACAGCAGACGCTAGAGCGCAAGAGGAAATACAGTTCCACCCACCCACATGCCCAAGCCCTCAACGTCCACATCTCCAAATTGCTGAGCCTTGAGATGCTGCCCTATAGGCTGGTAGAGACCGAGGCCTTTCGCAATCTCATGGCGGTGGCTGCCCCTCGATATTCGGTCCCCAGCCGCCACTATTTTTCCTGATGTGCCGTCCCAGCCCTACACCAGCACATGTCACAGAACATCATCCGTGCCCTAACCAATGCTGTTTCTGAGAAGGTCCACCTAACCACGGACACATGGACAAGTGCTGCCGGGCAGGGACACTATATCTCACTGACAGCACATTGGGTTAACTTGGTGGAGGCTGGGACCGAGTCTGACCCTGGGGCCGCTCATGTACTGCCCACACCGAGGATTGCGGGGCCTACCTCGGTCACGGTCTCTCAGACGTACTATGCCTCCTCCTTCTGCCTGTTGAAAAATTCACTGCTCAGCATGAAGTCGGAAGCTTTGCGCTTGTCACAAGAGACGGTGGAGGAAGATATGTCGCTTGATAGCCAGAGCACCCTCCGGTCTGTTTCTCAGCGTGTATCAGAGGAGGGGGATGAGGATGAGGAGGAGGAGAATGTCGGCGAGACAGAAGGGGGTACCAATGCTCAGTCCTTCTTAACTCTTGAGCGTGTATGGGCTGAAGAGGAGGAGGAGGAAATGGAGAGTCAGGCCAGTGAGGAGAGGGAATTCTTGCATGTTGGGACTCTGGCGCACATAGCAGACTTCATGTTAGGCTGCCTATCCCGTGACCCTCGCGTTAGAAGAATTTTTTCAAACACCGATTACTGGGTGTTCACTCTCCTGGACCCACGGTACAAGCAGAACCTTTCCACTCTCATCCCTGTAGAGGAAAGGAGTATGAGAGTGAATCAATATCAACAGGCCCTGTGCACAAGCTGAAACAATCCTTCCCATCTGACACCTCTAGCGGCAGAGGGCGTGCTTCTGTGGGCCAAGTAGTGGGGGAAAGTAGGCGAGCAGGCAGCTTGTCCAGCACTGGCAGGGGAACGCTCTACAAGGCCTTTGCCAGTTTTATGTCACCCCAGCAAGACACTGTCACCTGTCCCCAGTCTCGGCAGAGTAGGGGTGAGCTTTACAGAAAGATGGTGAGGGAGTACCTAGCTGACCATACCAACGTCTGGACCGATCACTCTGCTCCATACAACTACTGGGTTTCAAAGCTGGACACGTGGCCAGAACTGGCGCTGTACGCCTTGGAGGTGCTGGCCTGCCCTGCTGCTAGCCTGTTGTCAGAGCGGGTATTCAGTGCAGCTGGTGGCGTCATCACCGATAAGCGTACACGCCTGTCAACTGACAGCGCTGACAGGCTGACGCTTATTAAAATGAACAAAGCCTGGATTTCACCGGAATTCAAATCTCCTCCGGGGGAAAGCAGCTAAAGATTAACATTACTTATGTATCTGATTCCTCTTCTCTACTCCTCCTACTCCTCCTCCTCCTCCTTGTCGTCTTTGCCTAACGCTGACCCAAAACGCAATTTTTTTAGAGGGCCAACTAGCACTCTTTTTACAACAATTTTTCCGGAGGGCCCCCTACAGGCCCTCTCTCCAAACAATTTTTCCGGAGGGCCACCTACAGGCCCTCTCTACAAACAATTTTTCCGCAGTGTCAACTACAGACACTGTAAAACAATGTTTCAGGAGCGTCAAACAGACAGTCCAAAAGAATTTTTCAGGAGGCGCAAGTACCGACATTTAAGAAAAAAAATTTTTTTGCTGAGGGTCGACTTTATGCACCCCGAAAAGAAAAAACATTTTGGAGGCTCAACAAAAGCCATTTCACTGCATTCTCAGTCGGACAAAGTCATTGGTGGTGTAACCGCCATGCTGTGTCTGGCTAAATTTTTATGTGCTTCACCAGCTACCGTATACTAACTCAGTCACTCTGTTGTCACCGCCGCCATACAGGGCCACAAAAAATGTTTATGTGGTTCGCCTGCTCCCGCAGTGTCACTCGCTCACTCTGTTGTCACCACCATAGTGGTTTGCACTATAGCATCCCAAGTCTGCACATTCCCCTTTTTATCTCCAAGTGATCTATACTGCACGTCACGTAAAAAAATACTTTCTTTTGCTCTCAGTGATACAAATCCATTTCATAAAATCCTTTCTTTCTCTTTAACTGATCTATACTGAACGTCACTTTTAAAAATACGTCTTTTTTCTCTCTTTCTTTCTCTCTCTCCAAGTAATTTTTCCGGAGGACCACATACAGGGCCTCTCTCTGTTAAAGTAACCGACTCCATCTTGTCACAATTATTAATGTAGCTGACTCCATCTCGTCTCTAAGCAAGCTTTTCCAAACTGCTTAAGGACATTCCAGTAAAGGTGTGGAGGGGTGGGGGTGGGCAACAAGACTTGTTTAGGTTGCCATGGGCTAAGACAACACATTCCACCATAACCTGCTCACTCTGTCCTGACATGAGGCTATCATGCCCTGTTATCTATAATCTGATTGGTCAGTGTTCTATACCATAAACCTTTGATTGGCTTTGTGTTTGTGTCTTTGTGTATAAATAAACACTGAGGAAGGGGAAACCCAGACTCTATTGTACACCAACTCTGTGTGTGCTTGATGTCCCCCGGCCGGTGAATCGCTTGAACCTTGACAACTTCATTTTCAGTAGAAGAAGCTACTCTAACAGTATTTGGTGGCTCTTGTCCGGGATCCCTATCACACCTGCCTTGACTGAAGCAAGAAGAGAGCTCCCGAGAGGAAAGGAGAGACATAAAAACCGCAGTGAGTAAGCCCTTGTCTTACTGATTTCTCTCCTCCCCTCTCTGGGTAAGTTCTCTTTTCAGTCTGGGTGGGAAACGGGGAATCTCAGGGAACTTGTCAAGATTCATTTGTCTGTCCTCAGGTTATTTGTCATGTTTGTTTCTGTTGATACTTTAGGTTATGTGTGTGAAAGGAGAGTGAATGACAGGAGAGCTTCTGTTGTGATTCCAATACGTGGACCCAGAATAAAGACCGATATAGCATCCAAACGGCATTGTCCGAGGTGTTCCCTCCGACCCCTGATCTCTGGGTCCACTGAAATCAGATCAGAAGTTGATCCTTGCAGAAGTGACGGGTATCCACTCCCGCCCACGAGTCGGGATAGCGCTCCTGCGAGACTGATTTGTGACCGAGTGAGGCACAAACAGCCAGGAGCGAGAGATAGGCAGTACAGGACTCAAGGTAGTGTGAGACTGCTGAGAGATGGTGCATGTGGAGTGAACACAGAACCCTGTCTTCCATGGAGTATGTGATTGAGTGCTGAGAGACCCATTATGCACATATATGTATGTATGGATAAACCCTGCGATTACTACGTGAAACAGACAATTAGCATAGACCTATGCATATCTGGTCAGTCGGTGGCTGTGTGGGACAGTGATATCTTTTTGTGAATATTCATGGTGGGCTGAGGGTGGCAGTGTGGTTGAACTCATTTCGGGACTCTCTTGGCGGTGGTGACTCGGTGGGGTACCGTTGTAAGGCATATGGACCAGTGTTATGGAATCCAGTCCTCCAAAAGGGGCAGGGAGGTCCCTAGGAAAATTGATCCCGCGAGTAGGCATAGCTACCCTATCAGGAGTGGATCATGGGCTCACAAATATAGCAGAAGGACTCAGGTCGGTGAACTGAGGTAAATTCAGTCCCAGGGAGTGAATGCTATGGATTTTTGTGAGGGAACTTAAGTAATAGCAAAAAGACTCAGGTGGGTGAACTGCAGGTAAGCAAGTCCCAGGGAGTAAATGCTATGGATCTTAAGGGAGGATTGGCAGTGGAAGGTATAAAGGAGGTGATAAAGAGGTGAAAATGACCAGGTGTTTGGATAAATTGTGAGGGATAGAAAAAGAAAAAAGTGAAGGATAAAGGTGAAAGCATTGCTAGAGGTGTCTGAGTAAGCGAAGAGTAGAAGAGGTAATGTTATGTGGTAGAGTAGTAAGACTCTGATGATGAGCACCTCGCCGCAGCCTGGGAGTCCCATTAACCTTCCCCAAATAATCGCAGTTCAACCACAGGCGCCGCCGTCTCCTTCTGCTCCCATTATATAACTTATTCCAGTCACTGTCACACCACAGCCACCGATCAGCTACAATAGCCTGTCTTGAGAGCCAGTTGCTCCAATCTAACCCTCCCCCCCCTTACTATATCCCAGCTGTTCAGAGGTATCCCAATCTGCCATGCCTGCTGCCCTGCATCCTCCAGGGTTTCCCCACCCCCCACACACCCATCCTTCTCTAATAGTTGCAAATATAAGAAGGGACATACTCTCCAAGGCTAGCACCAAATATCTGTCTGCTGCAGGACTCACTGAATATGAAGTAGCCTTTCTCACCCCTCCAAATATAACTATCAGTGCTGAGCAGTTCTGAACCCAGCTACATTACTTTCACTGGGTCCAGAAGAGGGGAGTGAAGAATGGGCAGAGCGAATAGAAAACAAGTATGGCGAGGGCAGAGATGTACAAATGAGATGTAAAACTGGGGTGCTATAGGAGTCGGAAGAGGGGGCACCACGAGAAATGTGCCCATTTAGTGACTCAGATGACATACATCACGGTTTTGAACAAATGAAACCAGAAACTAAAGAACTAGACAATGTGACAGATAGTCTAATACCTAATGCAGATCTTGAGCTTTTTGTAAATCCCAGTACTACCCTGAAGGAGAACCACGGACAGGATTTGCTGTCACCACTTTACATGAAGTACTGCTCCAAGAACCACTTCCCCCTGAGATGTCAGCACAGGCGGTGGAGTTGAAGGCACTCACTGCAGCGTGTATGAGGGCGGAAGGACAGGTCACTAACATTCATTGACTCCAGGTATGTTTTTGGCATAGCGCATGATCGACCCATTTGGAAAAGTAGAAACTTTGCTGAATCCTCAGGTTAACACCGAAGAAAGCCCAATTGTTCAGGGCCTTGCAGTTGCCAACAAAGGTTGCTGTTATCAAAGTGTAGGCGTACAAGAAGGATACCTCTGCAGAAGCAAGGGAAAACTGCAGGGCTGATGAAGCAGCAAAGGCTGCCGCTCTACTTCCCCTTCCCATAATGGCAGAGTGCCACGTTACAGCAGCAATAGGGAAGGTGGATAAGTCATTGCTGGCCCAAATGCACAACTAGGCTTCCAATGAGGAAATGAAGGGATGGAGGGGAAAAGGGGCTGAGAAGAGGCAATAAGAAATCTAGGTAGTAGAGAACAAACTTTGCCTGCCCTAAGCCCTCTACCCCATGATGACACATGGACCCTTCAAAGGAAGCCGTGGTGAGTTTAGTGGGTAATTTCTAGATTGCCCCGGGATTCAGCAATGTGGCTACATGCTTTGTTCAGGCCTACCTGATCTTTGCTCTGCCATAACACTGGAAAAGGTGATTAAGGGTTCCTCTAAGCTCCCCAAAAACCATCATACCCGTTCCAGTGACTGCAGACAGATTTCATCCAACTACCAAAGGTGGGACAGTATGAGTTTGTGCTTGTCTGTGTGGATCTCTTCTCAGGCTGGCCAGAAGCATGGTCTGTTATCAAGGTGACTGCAAGGACCGTGTGCAAGAAGCTCCTCTACTGGTATGTAGGTATGGTAAACTATACAAAGTGATAGGGAGACACACCTCCCAGCAGTAGGATAGAACATACTAGGAGCATTAGAGACAGAACAGGCTCACACACCTTATATCATCCAAGCTGAAGCTCAAGATTCAGAAGGCAGTGGTAGAGAATAAAAAAAACCTGGACTGAATGTCTCCCTATTGCACCCTGCAATAGGAACTTATCCATATATATATATGTCACAGAGTACAGTGATCCCTCAATATACATTGGCCACAGGATACAATATTTTCAACATACAATGGTCGTCCTGGAACCAGTTGATATTGTAACTTGAGGACTAATGTAGATGTTACTTTTTCCAGATCCTTATTCTTTACCTCAGCCCCATTACCCGAAGTATTCTGTGTGTGTATTAATGTCTATGCATTGACCCTCACAGCACTCATCAGCCTTGCTATGTATTCTGTGTTTTGTGTATTTTAATGGGGACATTTTTTGTTATCGTTTATTGTTATTTTTGTATGTTCTATAAAATGTGTTTTGTGTATTACCAACAAATCACCTCACCTATTCATGTCCATGTGTTTTCCTCGAGACTTGTTTAGGTTGCCATGGGCTAAGACAACACATTCCACCATAACCTGCTCACTCTGTCCTGACATGAGGCTATCATGCCCTGTTATCTATAATCTGATTGGTCAGTGTTCTATACCATAAACCTTTGATTGGCTTTTTGTTTGTGTCTTTGTGTATAAATAAACACTGAGGAAGGGGAAACCCGGACTCTATTGTACACCAACTCTGTGTGTGCTTGATGTCCCCAGGCCGGTGAATCGCTTGAACCTTGACAACTTCATTTTCAGTAGAGGAAGCTACTCTAAAATCTCCAATCAATTTTTCCGCAGGGCCACATAATGCGATAGATGGGAATCGAGCCACAGCAACTGATAAGAACAGATACTAAACTTGATGTAAGCCAACATTTCGACAATCGATAACCCAAAAAGGGTCCACCGTCGAGCCCGGCGTTCGGCCACCCTGAGCATTTCTCAAGGAGACAGCCTCCAGGCCCCGGCCACAATTCAGGAGCACTCCTGCTGTATCTCTCTCACCGACGACTGGAGAGACAGGCCATACCCACCATCATGCTCTTCTTTGGCCTACCTATCTGCATAGCGCAGCCAACTTCTGGACACACCCCTTTCCTCCCACATACATGACGTTCTGGTGCCGAAGCGCGCCTGTCTGAAAGACACATAGGGAGGAGTGAGTGAAGCCATGATGACAGCTGATTTCTTCCTGTTTTCTCCTCTGGGCTCCCTCAGTGTCACTCGCTCATTTTTTTGTCACCGCCGCCATGCAGGGCCATAATAAATTTTGATGTGCTTCGCCTGCTCCCGCAGTGTCACTCGCTCACTCTGTGGTCACCGCCATAGTGGTTTGCACTATAGCAGCCCAAGTCGATACTGCACGTCACGTAAAAAAATACATTCTTTTGCTCTCAGTGATACAAATCCATTTCATAAAATCCTTTCTTTCTCTTTAACTGATCTATACTGAACGTCACTTTTAAAAATACGTCTTTTTCCTCTCTTTCTCTCTCTCCAAACTATTTTTCCGGATAGGTGCCATATACGGTATTAAACTGAGAAGAATGCATACAACACATGCCCCACTTGACAAATTTCAGAGTTGACAACCGTACTGGTTGATGCTAAATTTTTAAGTTGGGGTCCTGCGTCGTCATTCGAACTCCATCCGGCTGTTGTCACCACCACACACGCTAGCCAAGGTGGCACTACTCTGGCTCTTCCAGCTCAACCTCCTTCCCCACAGCCTACCCCCCACCTACAGGCCCTCTCTCCAAACAATTTACCCGGATAGAGGACGTATTAGATTTTGAACTGATAAGAAGAACAGATTTTTTTTGGTTCTTCTTTTAATTGGCTCCTGACCTGTGATAGGCAGAGCATGGACACGTCCCCTTAGCTGCAGTAGAAAAGACACTCCCCTGGCCAGAGCAAGCTCTTTTTCCTTTTCCGTGTTTGAAAAATCCATGAAATATATGGTCCCAAGATAGGGGACGTATACGATTTTAAACTGAGAAGAATCAATACCACACATGCTCCACTAGTTCAAGCTCAATGTTGACAGCTGTACCAGTTGATGCCAAATTTTTAAGTGGGGGTTCCACCACTACCAGCCTAACCACCACCAGCATGCGCAGGTATACAAGTGCTAAACACTATGGAACCAATGCCGTCCGTTCCCCTCATGCGAGTCCCACCACTGCTCCTTCCCCTGTGTCACTCGCTGCCTCTGCGAGTCAACCCCCCTCTAGTCCCCAGTGCCTTTTCACTGGTCCCTTTAAAGACCGTTGCTAGGCCTTTTCTGTCTTCCCTTTAGTGTAAACCGAAGACAGAGACTGCACACTGCATGCCTACATTAGGCTGCAGAGTGAGGAGGCGTGTCTCAGTAATCCAATCTGATTGGCTGGTAGGAAGCTACTGGCTAAAGAAAGTGTGTTTGTGTGTACGTGAAGTGAGGCAAGGCAGAAAACTGGCAGAGGAGCCATCTTGAGAAGATCCTCATAATGTAGGGTTCAAAACAGCCGTAACTAAGGGAAAAACTTAAATAAAACAATGGTATGTGAAGAAACTAAAGATTGCTTTACGCATAATGCTGCAGCAGCAGTAACATATGATGACTGATTTTTTCATGAAATCATAGCGGTTACACTTTAAAAGAGTTTGCTCAGATTCTTAGCCAAAAATGCTGAAACATTAAGTACAGTTCACGCATGTTGGACTATAGCTGAGAGATGTAAATGTCAGCATGGAGATGCTACAAAAGCCTTTCATGCAGCCAATGTTCTAAAGCTCTGGAAAATAGGAGGTCACTTTAAACAGGACCTGTTGTCAAGCTGTCCCACGGTTGAAACTGAGTGCATCCCCTTACAACAGCCTCTGTACTGATTCTATCGCCACCAGGGGTGCACCACCAATGAGTCCAGGTGGCCTCAGGCAGCACCAGGTAGGGGCAAGAGGGGGGCAGAGAAGGGCTATGGGCAATGAGCGCTTTCATTGTGCCAAAGGGGTTAGGTTAAGAAATTGGCATTGGGAGGGGCGCCATTTCAGTTTTCTCCTCAGACAGCAAAAAGGCTAGGTGCACCCCTGATCACCACCACACTCCCCATTCACTTGCAATCATTGCCATTAGTTTTGGCACCCTATACTAGTAAATTGCCAAATGGGCACCATTGTCAAAAGGTGAAACATTGACACTAGGTAGAGATTACGACAGTCCACCGGACAGATTGTGAGAGTATACCGATTGCAGACAAATGGGAAAAAATGCACCTGAATCAGTGAAGACGAGGCTGTATGTCTTTATTGCATATGTTCAATTTTCTGTGTATTTGTTGTTTATGAAGAAAATATCTTCATGTATCTTGTCAGTGTTTTTTTCCACATGTAATACTTCATTTAAGAGATATGAAAAGATGAAGGATGAAGTGCCTGCAAGGTTAAAATGTATGTCCAATACTCAGTACAGCCTGTACGGTTGCCATGGCAGCAACAGACAAGTGATATTGGAAAACAATGCCTTTCAACACACTGGAAACATATTATGTTATCTGCAACAGAACCGCAATATCCAAGATGTTATAATATAAATAAGAGCAATGATAATATGCATACAGTCACTGATAATCAGGTCTACAGGCATATTATGAGAGATGCCGCTCATCTGAAGGGGAGATGAAAAATCATTCGTTTTTGCAGTCACCAATATAGTATCATGTTAAGAAAGGCAAACTACCAAAATATTGCGTAGTCTAAAAATAGGGGAGATCACATCTAGAAAATCAATATTTCTCACTAATTGGTCTAGTATCTTTGTCTAATGCATTTACATAGAGCAGAGCTGTAATAGCAAACACAACCCATCGACACATGGGGTGCTATTTCTCAAAGAAACAGTGCTCCATTCTGACTCCTTGGTCTTTGTTTTCCAGTACCTGTCCTATAGACTTTCGGATGGACCAGGTCACGTGCGCTGCTGAAGCCAATGGCTGGCTTCAGTGGTGACATGTGCTACTTAGGGATGTATCACCACTGAAGCTGCAGTGGAACATGGGGATTGGAAAAGTCAAAAAAGGTGGATAACCCCTTTAAGGAATGGTAAAAATGGAGGAGAGAATTATTAATTTATCCAAAACTGAAAATTACCTGAAGAAGAAAATATGGAATACTTATTCTATTCTCCAGGCTCATATTCTCATTCTTGTTTACAAAAAAAAGCTTGAAAGTATCCCTCTAATCAGATATGGAATTTAGGATTTCAAAAGAGGATATTTTTAACATACACTGTATGTTAATGCCATCTTTAAAAATCTGGATCTTTAGGGTACCTACATACATTGTGTATTTGTATGCATAAAATCATCCACATGAAAACCGCATAATTTGTGGTTTTTCAGAGGTTTTTATGCATTTTTTATGCAGTTTTTGGTGCAAAAGTAGATTTTCTGTTTATTTTAACAGTACCATTTATGTCTATGGGTAAAACCACTGTACCTAACAAGCTGAATCACACAATTGACAAACTGTAGATTTTAAAATCTGCACGGCAGGTCAATTTTCACGTGTATACAATATTCAGTGTGTACATGACTTTTGGCAAATCACATTCACTTTACTGGTACTGTATTACGCTGCAGAAAAAACACATGTAATTCACATTAGAAATTTTTTAGGTATTTCGAGAAAAAACTATCTAACATGATGTCTTCTGTAGTACATAGATGACTTTCTAATATCCAAAAAATATTTGAATATATTTATTTTTACATAGCCAATATAACCTTTTATAAAGAAGTTGGGTATTATATAAGGATGAGCGAATTTCTTTAAATTCATGTTGTGTCTGATTTTTTCCCAAAAAATTCAATATATGGCCGAATCGAATCTACATAAATAAAATATGCTCCAATTGGCCTGAAAATTACTATGTAACACTCTGAGGTCTCCTAGGACTCCGTTTTTTTAAATATCTTTTCATTATCTCTTAATATTTTTATGAAGTTTTCTCTTTCTCCCGCTTTTAAGTTGTTTAACACAAGACATCAATAAAAAGTAATGTCAGAGTGACACCAGGGGCGGATTGGCCATAGACCTTACAGGGAAATTTCCCGGTGGGCCGATGCCCAGGGGGCCACCTGGGCCCTCCTTATGGCCGGTCAGTGGTAGTTTTTGGGGATATATTTTGTGATGGATTGTGGTATTTGGATCTGTTGGGGTGGTATAATGTGCCACAATATGGTACTGCTGGACCTGCCTTCCATCAATTTGGACCCAACTACAAAATGGGGCCACTTTTCATATTTTTTCCAGGGCCACTTTAAGATCCCAGTCCGTCCCTGAGTGACACTAACATATATAGCTATGGGAAAATGCATGTCATTGCATGTGCTTCCAAAGAACCCTTAGTGGGGACAGATCGTGTTTAAACACAATGTTATTGGAAAAAAACAGTGCCTTAACCCCTTCACGCCCAGCGCCGTACATGTACGGCGCTGGGGCGATGCGGGCACATGGCGCCCGCTCGCGGGTGCGGCGGGCGTCATGGCCGGCAAGTCTCTGCTGTTTCTAACAGTAGAGACTTGCCGCTACTTACCGCCATCGGCGGCGTCTTCCTGCTTGATTAGATGCCGTGATCACACGTGATCACGGCATCTAGTTGCGTTTCAACCCGGAAGCATTCGCTTCCGGGTGGTGTACAGACACCCCGTGTGGCCAATCGGGGTGTCTGTACACCATATGAAAACTGTAATCCTCGCTGGTGAGGATTACAGTTTTCAAAGTGCAATTCTTATTCTGGCCACTAGATGGCAGGCCAGGATAAGAAATGAGCAACTCATGGATTTCTGAGTCTATAGAATCCATAATTGCTCATAAAGAAAAAAAAAAAGCCACAATATATAAGCCCATATTTGAGCTTTCTAATAGTAAAAAAAAAATAAAAAAAAAATGTTAAAAAATATATAAAAAATAAAAAAAGATGTAAAAGTTCAAATCACCCCCCTTTCCGTATAAGTAAAAAATAAATACATAAATAACAATAAATATAGACATCATGGGTATCACCGTGACCGAAAACGCCCGTACTTTTAAAATATAAAAAAAAAAATTCCAATACGGCGAATTGTGTGGCGGAAAAAAGCGTCCAAATGGCGATTTGCCGTTTTTTGTCGCTTTTTTTTTTCTAAAAAAAATTAAATAAAAAGTGATCAAAAAGTCATACACACCCCAGAATGGTATCAATAAAAACTTCAGATCGTCCCGCAAAAAATTAGCCCCTATACAGCTCTGTACACATAAATACCAAAAAGTTATAGGGGTCAAGATTTGACAAGGAAAAAAAAAAAAAAAAAGGGCAACTTTCTAATTATTTTATCACTATGAAAACGCAGGAAAAACTATACATATTAGGTATTGCCGGATTCGTACTGAACAGTAGAATTAAAGTAATGGATCAGTTTTAATGCACATCGAACGCTGTAAATAAGAAACCCGTAGAACTGTAGCGGAATAGCGTTTTCTTTGCAATTTCACCCGGTTTGGAATTTTTTTCCCGCTTCCCACTACATCGTATGCAATATTAAATGGTGGCGTTGGAAAGTACAACTTGTCCCGCAAAAAACAAGCCCTCATACAGCTATGTGAACAGAAAAATAAAAGCGTTATGGCTGTTTGAAGGCAGGGAGCGCAAAACGAAAATGCAGAACCGAAAAAAGCTCCGGGGGTGAAGGGGTTAATGGGGATCACTGTCCCTGTTTATATACAAACGTGAATGTCACATATGACTTGTTCTGCATTAGGCTACTTTCACACTAGCGTTTTGGAATTCCGGTATTGAGCTCCGTCATAGGGGCTCAATACCGGAATAAAACGCTTCAGTTTTGTCCCCATTCATTGTCAATGGGGACAAAACTGAACTGAAGACAACGGAATGCTCCTAGAAGCATTCCATTCCGTCTTCAGACCGGAGAGCAAACTGCAACATGCTGCGGTTTGCTCTCCGGTCTGGGGCTCCGCACCAAGACGGATCCGGAATGACCCCCATTGCAAGTCAATGGGGACGGATCCATTCGCTGTGACACACTAGTAAACGGATCCGTCCTCCATTGACTTTCAATGGAGTTAATTCCGGATCCGTTTAAAAGATGTTAAAGATAATACAACCGGATCCGTTCATTACGGATCCACAAGGTTGTATTGTCACTACGGATCCGGCGAGCCCCTTCACCCGCCAGATCTGTAGTAAAGGCTGGTGTGAAAGTAGCCTAAGCCTCCAAAAATTATGTGTTAACGATGCCATATTTATAGACACACAAGTATTGATTGTAAGAAGAAAAAGTGGCTTATTTTGAAGTTGAACAAGCCTGGAAAAATTATCCCTTTTATTTAAGAGCAGCAGCAGTACAGTGTGAATGTAGAAAAGTTAAGGTGTGTAGGGATAATAGAGGTAGTAATAGTAGTACCAGCAATAGCAGCACCAGCAATAGAAGTACCGTATACAACAGACATGGCAATAAATACATGTGTGTGGCTGTGTTGGGGTAGTAATCATAACAGTAGTGGCTGTGTAGGGGTAATGGCAGTGGCAGTAGGGTGAATGGAAATGGCAATAGGGGGATTAGCAGCAGAGGGTAGCCATATGTGGCAGCCATATGATACGGAACATGGTAAGCAGGCAGTCAGCAGCAATGGCATGATGGGACACAGTCAGCAATGACAGCTTTCTTCATCGGCCTCAGAGGTGTGTGAAAATCTTCACAGATTCATGTCTCATTTTGACAAAAGTGATGTTTTTTGGACACTGGCGGAGGACAACTTTGTACATTTAGGTGTCACAACGCTCCTGCTGTTCTAAAATCCCTCTCTGAGATGACACTGGAGACTGGACAAGAGGAAACTGGGCCAGTTCCAGCCACTGTTCCAATTTGCCTTCCCAAAAGTCTATGAGGTCAGCGAACATGATATGCAGTGGAGGAAGATCACAATCCAGGTAGGACTGAACCTCGTTGTTCAGGCACTACATCTCCGTTTACAGATTTGTTTCAATCTGGTGTGGCACTGCTCCACTGTGTTGATGATACTGATCCAGCTGCTTCTGTTTTGGCTTCTGCTGCTTGTGGTAATGGAAATGGCGGGAGGTGGGTGACTTGGAGACAGGCCTCCTGGTCAGATATCTGAGCAACAGATGTCTGAGGATCTAAAAGCATGGCTATTCAGTAATCAACAGATTGCTTGATGGTAAAGATACGCCTGTCGTTACTTAAGCAAGTAAGCAAAGTGGTGCTGCACCAATTTAGAGTAGGTGCCCATTTGTAGAGGCAACTTTGGCATAGTGAGTGGGCCTATGCATTTTGATGAAAATGTATACTAATGCCTCATGTATATTATTTTAGGGCTTGGTATTATTTACACTGATAATCGATATGAGTTGAGCTGAGAAGCAATAATAGATCAATGCGTAGCATGGGGATGTGCGATCCATGCTTTTTTCTTTTTTTTTGGGGGGGGGGGTCTGTCTCTTTCCCATGGTATTATCACTCCCCCCATTCGCCCCAGGTGGTTTTAACTAGTAGGAGACTCCAGAAAGGTTTATAAATTCCTACTAGTACTCAGTTTGTAGTTCCTGAGACCACATGAAAAGGTGAGCTTTTGATATCTGTTCACATGGTGCGGTGCTGCATGGCAGCCATTCTTGCTGTGGTGCTGTGCCTGTGGATTGATGCTGCTCATTGCAAAGGGGGCTCAGTCTGACAACAGGGGTGCTGGACGACTGGATCTCTGCTGGTGTGGCTTTGCGGTGGTGTTGGTCGCCATGTGGTGGCTGCACCAAATTAGAGTAGGTAACCACTCGTAGAGTGCCTCATGTATGTTATGTAGATTAGGGCTTGGTATATTATTATTTACACTGAGAAGCAATAATAGATCAGTGCATAGCATAGGGATGTGCGATCCATGCTTTCTTTAGCACGTAAAAGACAAAAGCGGGTCAGCACACTTCCACCAACGCAATCCAGTTCAGTGGGGGGCAGTTACACTGGTGGTGCTTAATGGTGAAAAAACATCCTGAATATATAAAAATAAAAAGAAGTATTCACGGCACTCACCCTTCATGTAAAGTCCAGTTTATTAAGTGCACAGTGCACAATACAGGGAACATAATAAAACTCAGCACCAGAAGCCGGCCTATGGCCGTTTTGTATCATGTGACACTTTCTCGAGGCCTGCTTTCTTTCTCTTCATTTTTTCGAGCAAGAATATAGCTTGCCATGCTCGCAAGCATGCCCGAGGACCCAGTTCTTTCCGGCTCTGCCTCCCACTTAAATGTAATACACTTACAGCCAATGCATTACAATACAGAAGTATTGTAATGCATTGTGCAGGGGATCAGACCCCCAAAAGTTGAAGTCCCAGACTTGGACAAAATATAAAGTAAAAAAAGAAGTTAAAAAAATAAAGTTTAACAAAAAAATAAAAGTTTCAAGTAAAAAAAGAAATAAAAGCGTCATTTTCCCAAAATAAAGTTAAAAAAATAGTGGAAAAAATAGGGAAAAAAAGAAAAGCAGGCATATTAGGTATCGCCGTGTCCGTATCGACCAGCTCTATAAAAATATCACATGACCCACCCCGCTAGGTAAACGCCGTAAAAAATAAAAACAATGCAAAAAAGCCATTTTCTGATTACCTTGCCTCACAAAAAGTGTAATACCAAGCGATCAAAAAGATGTATTAATCCCAAAATGGTACCAATCAAACTGTCATCTCGTCCCGCAAAAAATGAGACCCTACCTAAGACAATCGCCCAAAAAAAAAAGAAATATGGCTCTCAGAAAATGGCAACACAATAAAAAGATTTTATTCTGTTCATAAAATGCATCTAATGTGTAAAACTTAACAAAAATAAAAATGTTAGACATATTGGGTATCACCGCGTCCGTAACAACCTGCTCTATCAAAATATTACATGAGATGGCTTCCCAGGTGAATGCTGTAAAAAAATTTTTAAAAAAACTATGTCAAAACAACCCTTTTTTTCCCCTCTTGCCTCACAAAAAGTGTAATAGCAGGCGATCATAAAGGTTATTCTGTTCAAAAATGCATCTAATGTGTAAAATAAAAATGTTAGACATATTGGGTATCACCGCGTCCATAGCAACCTGCTCCATAAAAAATATCACATGATTTGCCCCTTCAGGTGAATGCTGTAAAAAAAAAAAAAAACTGTTAAAACAGCTATTTTTTTCACCTTAACTCACAAAAAGTGTAATAGCAGGCGATCAAAAAGTCTTATGTACCCCAAAATGGTAGCAATGAAAACGTCATCTCATCCCGCAAAAAATGAGCCCCCACATAAGACGATAACTCAAAAAAATAAAAATCAATGGCTCCCGCAAACCAATCCATCAAAATCTGTTCTGCAAAATCCATATGGCGCTCCTTCCGTTCTGAGTCCTGCCATGTGCCCCCACAGCAGTTTACCACCACATATGGGGTGTTGCCGTATTCAGAAGAAAATGGGTAACAAATTATGGGGTGCTTTTCTCCTGTTACCCCTTATGAAAATGAAAAATTTGGGGCTAAAGCAACATTTTATTGGAAGTGAAACTTTTCATTTTCACAGCCAAGTGTTTCCAAATTCCGTAAAACACTTAGGGGGTCAAAGTGGTCAGTACCCTCCTTAATATATTCTTTGAAGGGTGTAGTTTCCAAAATGGGGTCACTTTTTGAGGGTTTCCACTCTAGGGGTAAGTCAGGGTCTCTCAATTACAAAATGGTGCCTAAAAACCATTCTAGCAAAATCTGCCTCCAAAATCCATATGGCGCTCCTTTCCTTCTGACCACTGCCACAAACCCATAGAGACGTTTACCACCACATATGGGGTATTTCTGTAAACTGCAGAATCAGAGTAATGTATATTGAAGTCTAGTTTGCTGTTCACCCTTGCTGTGTTGCAAGAAAAAAAATATTAACGTGACTAATCTACCAAAAAATTTAAATTTTGAAATTTCACCTCCATTTTCCTTTAATTTTTGTGGAACACCTCAAGGGTTAATAAAGTTTGTAACATCAGTTTTTCATAATTTGAGGGGTGTAGTTTCTAAAATGGGGTAATTTATTAGTGGTTTCCATTAGGGTAAGCCTCCCAAAATCACTTTATAACTGAATTGGTGCTCAAAAAAATGGTTTTGGAAATTTTGTTGAAAATTTGAAAAATGGCTTCTAATCTTCTAAGGTTTCTCACATCCAAAAAAAGTAAAATTACATTTATAAAATGATGCCAACATAACATAACAAAGTATACATATGGGGAATGTAAAATAATAACTATTTTTGAAGGTATTGCTATGTATTTTGAAAGTAGAGAAATTTTGAAAGTCAAGGGTTTATGTCTCGTTGGGTGCGCACTAAAACGAGAAATAAACCCTTGACGTCCTAGCTGCAAAGTATACATTTGCGGAGACTCACTGTAGAACTCCACTAACAGCTATATCCACAGCGTTGTTCGCACGTTGTCTAAATAATTCCAGCATTATCCACAAGCGCTGCCCGCACGCCGACTAGAGCATCGCGCTGCAGAGAAGAGGTGTCGGATGTCTCCGCTGCATCCATGGCGCTGACACAGCATTACCTAAAGAGGAGAAGTATCAGCTATCTCCGCTAATACTGACATCCACAGCGCTTTCGGCCCGAACGCTGAGTCAGTATTACTCACTTGCAAAGCGCGCGCCCACGTGGGACGCCACGGAGGCCGTGATTTGGGCCACTACCTTGATCATCTGCCCACTTGCACATAGACTGTAAGTACCAGCATCTACAAGTACTAACAATAGCATTTTCCAGCCCGTTTTCCAGCTCGCTCCTATACCACACCTGCCTGATACCGTGCGGTAGGATGCTGAGACCATCATAAAACGGCCGAATTCCATCCTAACACCCGGGATTGCTATCCAACAAAGGGGCTTATTATTTGAATACAAAGGGGCTTATTGCCTGAAAATAGAGGGGCTTATTGCCTGAAAACACCGCACTGGTAACGTACTGAAACTATACTATTTTTAAGTATTTTTATACATGCATATATATTTAGCAGAAGTTTTGGCCACTTTTATCCATATGTTGGGACTATTTTTTTTTATTTCTTTGATTTTTTGATTTCTTTTGATTAATTTTTTTTTCTACTATTTTTATTCCTTTTTATTTCTTGTATCTTAAAATGTTTATACATTATTAAAATAGAATAACTTTTCAACAGCCATCATACAACAATTAGGATCCTATTGAATACATTGATATATTTATGTAACAAACACAATACCAGCTATTGAAGTAAAACCAATAATAAACCATCATTTTTTAATAATCTACTCTTACTGATCATTTATAATTCTATATGTCCATGCACAACAGGTAAGAAGTGTGCACATCTAGCTTATATTCTATAAATCCCTCTACACAGTGACTACGGGTATAGTCACAAGATAGTAGCACCTCCGGATCCATCATTTGAATAGAGGTGAGCCACCAAACAATAATTTTTCAGGAATCATGTGTTGTTTCCCCCAAATGCAGCACAGCCATGATGTTCCTGCCATTGTCGCTGACCACCTTACCTGGTAGGAGTTGGCGCGGAGACATCCAGTGGGATGTTTGTAGCTTTATGTACTTTAGTAACTGATTGGCTTTGTGGTTACCATTACCTAGGTTGATCAGCTCTAACACAGCATGTCAACATTTCACTTCATGCATATGAAAGAAGGTAGGCGGTTGGAAACAATGCTCTTCAGCGCTTGCTGTATGTTGGAAATGGGAGGATGTCCATGGAGGAGGATCTTGAAAGACGTGTACTGTCCACCATGGCGTACACCTCGCTGCAGAGTGACGATTAGGATTGCTACCTTCATAGAGCTTTTTCCTGGCCACATATTCCATTATCAGGCTGACAACAGTGAGAAGTAGGAGGAGGAGGAGGAGCGGTAGATGTAGTAACTGACAATGACATGGACACTGTACTGCATGTGAATGGCGACTGGCTGCTGCAAAGGAGACCAGGAGATGGAGGGCACTCTTTTTACTCTTGCTGGTGGCCAATTCTATTTTCCTACAGGATCTGATGATGTTGCTTTATGTGCCTCAATAGAGCCATGTTGACTAGGTTTGTGTCTGAACTACTCCCACAACTTATTTTAATCCTGCAAAGTTTTTTACATGGCAATGCTGTGCTCTTCTGGCAATGTGAGACACTCACACAGAGCTAGCAGAAGCTGAACTTGGCTTAAATCTGCACATTTGGAGCTCTCGTCTACAGTATCAGCAGCATCACCAGTTCACAAGCTGACAATAATAGAAGCAAATCTGGACCTGGCAGTTTTTTAGGAGCTTCTGATCATACGCTGCCTCAGCTCTTCCCTGCTGCTGCTTCAGCCAACATCCTCCTCCTCCCAGATCAGGTCCAACACTCAATCATTGTCATAGTCCTCACCCTTCCCTCCACTTGAATGACACTGATATGTCATTGTGGGCTCTTTGCCCCCCTCCTGATGTCCTGCGATCTGCCCCGAATGCCACTGTCACTACTACTGCCCCTATCACAACAGTGGATACAAATGCCACTACTACCATACAGATATTCATGGGATCCCCCACATCCCTCTGAACTTCCTTCTCGTGGCAGTCCAAACACTGACAATTCTCACACTACTCAAAAACAGGGTAACTCTCTTGACTGTCTTCTGTAGCACATGTGGTTTTGTTGCCTCCTCTTAGTAAAAAGAAGATAATCCACTAGGAATAGGCAGTAAAGAGAGACAGATGATGCAACTGAAAGGCTTCTCTGGGATTGCAAGGAGATGATACAGAAGAAATGCTGTGACCTCTGGCTCCAAGGCATGGTGTCAGAGTCAGAGGTGACATCTATATCTTAATAATGTGGTGCTGATCGGAAACCAGGGAGAACTGTGGCCTACTACTACCATTACTACTAGCTGGACGGCTGATTCTGCTACTACTTTTAGCACTACTGCCCACATTCTGACTCTCGGATGATGAGGCATAGATCTTCAGTTTTCCACCGTTCTGTTTACCAGACATTTTATTATGAGCCTATTAATGAAAAGTCATGTATTTGGTACACAGGTTATTAAATGGTACTAGCAAAATTGCAAGTCTTTTCTGTAATTTAATGACAGAGGCACAATTAAATGCCTCCTTTCTCCTTCTACAAGCAAACAGTACACAGGTATGGACAATTTACAACAGTTATAATGCAGTTTTTGCAATAAAATGCATTTACTGTAACATTGAACGGTTTCTGGCAGTAATATACAACACCTTAAAATAATACAGTTAAATAATTGCATTATTGCGGTAAAATGTTTTTGCTATAACACTAAATGGTATCTATCAGTAATATACAATGCATTCATTAACACGGGTATAATAATTGCGTTGTTACAGTAAAATGTCTTTGCTAGAACACTGAATGGTATCTTGTAGTAATATACCGTACAACGCAATCAATAACAGAGGTATAATGAATTGAACCGCCCAATTACAGATGGTAAATATTAACAGTTTTTTTTAGAAAAAAAAAGGGGGACGTGCAATTCCATGTCGAAATTTTGAATTAAAAAAACTTTTTTATAAACGAAAAAAAAGCTGGCAGGTGGTTCATACAGAAAATATGACTTTCTTGCATAATTTTGTTAATGCTGAATTTGCTAGCAAGTTGTACGAAACAACTGAGAAAATGACCAGTCCCTCATTAACTCTCTATGCTAAGCTTTCCCTGATAAAACTGTAAAATCTACCCAATTATATTTCCAATTTTCTCTATATATTTAGTGTCCTTAGTAACTGGCTTGGACACTTGGTTTTTTGGCAGACACAGCCACAACACATCCTATCACATTTACAAATGAGAACAGAATTGCATCTGGCTCATCTTGAGCAGAAGGGCAGGGCTGAATACTGCACCCTAACTGGCTGATCAGGCTGTACATCAGGCTCTGAGAAAAACAGAGCAAGCCCTTCCCCACTTCCTTCCCAAGCTAATATGATCCTCCCTCTTCTTCCTTCCTGTCATTTTCCGCACAAATTTACACAGTAAAATGGCTCTGGGTGCCGCTTTTTCGTGATTTGCCAGAAACAAATCACCAAAACTTTTGATTCGTTTGGTAGACTAATTTTTGTAAAATTCATTTGTAAATTTGATTTGCTCTTCTCTAGTATTATACGACATCATTCAGCTTTGAGGTACCAAGTAAAGTTTTATTGTGCTGGGTTGAACTTTAACATGTTGATCATCCTCTTACAGAAAGTTGTGAATACATTTAACTTAAGCAAAAATGTAAGCTAGGATTTTCTTGCTAAGAAGCAATATTGATTCCAGATAACCTCTATAAATAAATGCCTCACCAAGCAATTATGGCGCCCAAGAAAAAAAATTACAAAAAAAAAATTCCTATACTATACTATAATCCGATACAACAATGCACAATTCTTTCAGCTGTGGAAATATGCCTTACTGTGTTCTTCAAGAGCCCAGTTGAGAGAGTCTAAGATCTTCTGTATTCCCTTTGTGTTTATGGATGGACTGCACTGTAGTCATGTTGTAGTCTAAAAAAATTCTAAGATTTCTCATTTAAGGAGGATTTTTCCTTCAAAGAGGTTTCCAGGACTCCGATGGACAAAGGTGTGCACCACTAATGAGGTGAGGTGAAGTGTTTGCCTCAGGCGGCACTACTTAGGAAAAATTGGAGGCAGTAGGGTAGCAATGCCATGGACAATGAGCACTTCCATTGTGGAAGCACTCGTCTCTTGATATTCAACTGTATAATATCTGAGGGGGGCTTCTGCTAGCCTATCCTTTGAACATTACTAATTTTAACTGGTTTAATTTATATCTGCCTTTACTAAATAGTCAGCAGCTGGGCTGATTTTTGTTTGTCAGCTCAGTTGATATTTTAATCTAAAGCAACATGATAGCTGGGCTGTCAGTTGCAGTACGCCCCAACCTTTACTCTGATTAGGGAGAATGGCTCAGTACTGGCACCAGTTCCAGACACAACACAGCTACTATCCTGCTGGTGATACAATATATTTGAAACCTTTGTCTCTAATACCTTCTCCTTTTTGTTGATGGATTCAGAGAGGTGGGGTTATACCAATAACTATTTTATTGTCCACACTGGTTCTGGCCACAATATTTTTAGTAAACACACTCTTTTAGTGAACACATTCTTTTGCTCCCCTCCCCCTTGCATTTCACCAGGTAGAATTAATATCTAGTGATGGTTACCACTAGGGGCATTGAGATACAGAGCCTTGATGATCTATCAGGGGTTTAGTATAACGCTTGGTTGACACCACTATATGTCTGATATGGTTTTAGGGCAGATAGCTCGAGTTTTAGTGTTTACCATTAAATAATATTTTTAGTTTACTGCCTGAATTGGATCACGTTAAAAACACATTTATTCAAAAACCTTTAAAAGAATATATCGTGGCAAACACCCTATATCAGGCTTGGTCCCAATCAAACTATTTTTGATTTATACGGACATGTCTACAGTCTATTTTGAGTTAATCTAAATAATATTTTTAGTTTTTATTTTTTCAGGCAGTAAATAGTAAATAGTTAAAACGCACCATTAATAGACCTAGAGCTGACCTATATTCCCTGAAAAATCTACGCTCTCTAGGCTCTCTACGCTCTCTAATCTTTAGCATAAATTACAATGGTGGTGCCATTTATTATATTTTATTTTAAAGGAAACCTGTCACATTAAACATGGTGTCTGAGCTGAAGGCAAGATGTTATACAGCAGGAGGAGCTGAGCAGCTTGATATATAGTTCTATAGGAAAAGATTCAGTAAAACTTGTATTTCATTCATTTACATTCCTGCTCATTCTGGGCTTTGAAGTCAAAGAGGCGGTCCTATCAGTGATTGACTGCTATCTGTGTATACACAGTCATAGAGGAAAGGCTGTCACTAACTGATAGGACCTCCTCCCTGACTTCAAAGCCCAGAATGAGCAGGACATTAAATGAATCAATTACACGTTTTACTGAATCTTTTCCCATGAAACTATATATCAATCAGCTCTGTTCCTCCTGCTCTATAACATGCTGTCTGCAGATTATACATCATTTTCATGGTGACAAGTTCCTTTTAAGCACAGGCTGCTCTCTTGTTAAATGTGTCCACTTGCCTCCAGTTTAAAACATATATATCTCTCAGTGTAGGAAAGAAGAGATGGCTGAGTGACCAGCATGTTGGCCTGTACCTGGCTTTGGGATGAACAATACAATAGTTCCCTTGCTGCATCATTTAGCATAAAAGCCATTAGGCATCAAATTAGAGAGATCTGTCAGCTCAGAGAACAGACAGTGCCTTGGAAGCCTTAATAATAACAGGATGAACCGTCCAGAAGTCCAGAATTATAGCCATTGTCAAAGTAACGATCCATGGATGGCTGCTTATGTGTCACCAGAAACATTTGCAGCACTGAAATCTAAAAAAAAAATAGGACAATCTGTTCTATCTTTATACGATAGAAAGATGTACACTTAAATTCTGTGAAAGAGAATGTATCATCAGAGAATAACATCTTGTTTAAATCATGTTTTTGTGAAGCATATTTGTAAAGAACTTTTGGTGATGTTATTTTTAATTTTCCATTACAATATCTATACAAAAAACATAAAAATCCTGTAGTTTTTGCATAGACCACAAAGCCTAATAATAGGTGTTACTTCCTTGTCTGTACTGATCTTTTTACTGCAGTCATCTGTTTATCACAGATGGGAATAGAATGACAAATATCACCTACATAAAAATAATAGGTGTATATCCCAGTTTATCTACTCCATCCAGACCTGTACAGGTCACAGAGCATACCTGTCCATTGTGTCTATGGCCCAGATGACAGCCCTCATAATCGTATTCAGGAAATAGAATAAAAAAAATTGCAATCAGAAAATAAAAACTGATTATCAAAAAAGGATATTGTCACTATCTGATTTTGACTGGCAGAAAACATTTTTGGCAACATATTCCCTTTAAAGGTTTTCTAAAAGTAGGCAAATATTTAATGTGGTATTTTTTTAGATAACTGCTAGAATGCCAGCAGTGGTGGATTTGGCCAACACGCAGACTATGCAATTACTTGGTGTCCCAGAGATCAGGGGGTTCCCTGCTGCCCCTGGCAAATCAGGATTCCCTGGTAGCAGCACCACTTTCAGTTGCATTCATGTCCTTGGAATAGTTGAATACTATGGTGAAGCATGGAGCTATCAGCTCTGTGACAGATAGTTTGGCACTGGCATTTGCAATTAAGAAACATCACTGCGCCTACTGCACCTAACCACCAGATAGACCTAAAAGATATGCTCTGTTTGTTTGGGCTAGTTGATTATTCATTTTAGAGACACAAAAGTGGCACCAAATTGGGTTGAGGAACAAAAAAAGGGGCGCCATAATGTTTTGGGGGGCACATATGGGCTACCATATTGTTTTAGGGACACATAAAGGGAGCATGACATTGTGTCAGGGGCACATGAGGGGCACCATATTGTGTTGGGGCTAAGTTTGAGCGAATCGACCTTTGGCTCATAGATTCAAGGTCAATTCTAGAGATGAGCGAATCATCCAAAATTTGCTTCACCGAATATTCGGCAAAGTTTTCACAAGATTTGAACGAATACGAATCTACTCAACGAAGCTGCGTACAAATTATACGTTATTGTGTGGTGTTTTGCGAACATTTGCACACTAATAACGAACATACACTTGTTAAAGGTACGCAACTTATGTGAACACATACGCATGAGTGTACAAAAGTGCTTACGAATCCTTAGCATACTATTGTTTTTTTCCAGTTCTGAGGTGGGCGTATCTACACTTTCCCGCTCTTGCGGGGGCGGAACGTCATTTTCCCGCCATACGCAGAATGCATACATTTACTTACGTTTCATACGTATCTTACGTATAGTTAGCAGTCAAATTTGTGCGTACGTTTACGAATAATACGAAAATTTCCAAGATTCAATACGAATCTACGAAGCGGCGAATAGATTCGTTCATCTATAGCCATTTCATTCAAATATTTCAATTTTAATGCTGTTTCCTTACACCAGTAAAATGTATTGACTCTGAGGAGCCAAAGTTCTCAGCCGAAGTTGAACGACACTTCGGTAAGTTCCTACTGTATTAATTTCTGCGTAATTAAAAACAATTTACAATAGCAATCTGAACTGGGCTTTGGTACGGAGGTACCAGCCGGTACCAAAGCCCAGTTCGGATTGCTATTTTAAATCGTTTTTCAATACGCACATATGAATACAGTAGGAACTTACCAAAGTCTCGTGTGACTTCGAGCCAATCGAACTTTTGCTCCACAGAGCCAATACATTTTAATGGTGTACAGAAACAGCATTAAAATCGAAGTATTTGAACGAATCGACTTTGGATCTATGAAGGTCGATTTGCTGAAGCCTAATTGGGGGCATTATTAAATTTGGGGCACAATTGGTCACACTGTGTGAGGGGGACATAAGGGGGCATCATATTGTGTGAGGGACACATAAGGAGTCATTATGGTGTGTGGGGGCACCTAAGAGTTTGCCATATAGACAGTGTCATGGAGTCCAGCATAGTGGTGCTATGGGGCAGAGTTTAGCAGTGATCAAAAGTGAAGCCTATCATGGCAACAGAATCCCCCAGGCATAATTTTGATTGGCACCCAGAAATGTCAAATCTGCCCTGGTGCTAAGATATAGTTTTAGATCATCTTAAGATGTAAGTCCCCTTTACTATTCAATGTGCTGTCCTTGGCAATTTAAATAGCTTGAAAATCTTAAAGGCTAAAAGTAGTTCCTGGTTATTGCCAGAAGTTGGATGTCGACTGAACCGCCATGTATATTAAAGTCGGAAAATCTACCATACACTTTCAGTATATAGTGAAAGGATATGAGAGATTTTTATAAGCTGTGTATTGCCAATATAGAGATGAGCATTGTGCGTTGGCTTTGTATTCCTCACATGCTAAAACAGCAGGGGATCGCTGAGAATAATAGTATCAGGATGCGGGAAATACACATCCACAGCACACCAATATACATCTCCTAATCAGCAATACACATAACTTTGTACATTGTAGTGAAAAGGTGTGCATTCTGCCAGGTGTCTTGAGGAGGGCGAGCTTAATTGGAAATTATGTAGGAAAACGAGGCTAATAATTATAGGAGGAACTGTGAGTGGTAGTTATTGGGGGGACTGTGGCTAGCAATTATGGGAAGAACAGTGACGAGCTATTATTGGGGGAACTGTGGCTGGCAATTATAGGGGGAATTATGGCTGGCAATTATAGGAGGAACTGTGCTGATAATTATTGAGGAACTGTGGCTGGCAATTATAGGGAGAACTGTAGCTGGCAATTGTAATTGAACCTAGGCTGGCAATTACTGTATAGGAGGAATTATGAGTGAAACCATGGCTGATAATTATAGGGTGAATTATGGCTGAGATTATGGGGGGACCTGTGGCTACTAATTATAGGGGGAATGTGGGTGGTAATTATAGGGTGAATTATTTCTGGCAAATATAATAAAAACTGTGGGTGGCAATTATTGGGGGAACTGTGGCTGGCAACTATAGGGGAACTATGGCTGGTTGATGATAGTAGGGGGACTGAATTATAAGGGGAACTGTGCCTACCAATTTATAGGATGAAATATGGCTGGCAATTATAGGGGGAACTGTGGCCTGCAATTTTTACAATGGTAGCCCTTGCCCGCCATTGCCCTTCACCCCTGAGTGGGCATGGGTGCCATGTGTCTTACCCTGTCCTGCATTTTCTGTTACTGGTGGTCCAGACCCTTGTGTTATTATCTGCCACTTGCAGTGGGTCAGGCCACTGGCATTGCATGTGCCCCCTGCTGCCCCACTCCTCTTGCAAGAATTGCTTTCAGGGGAGCAAGCGCTGGCAGGATATGGTACTTTACAGAGACACCTTATAGCAGCATTTTTGAGAACATTGAACCAAAAAAGGAATCTGTGTGCCCCAGTAAAGGATTTGTCCACAATGGATTTCCATATGGACATTATTTTCTGTGTACGGAATGTGCTAAATTACTTGGTATTTGTTTGCCTAATATACAGTGAGCTTTCCACAAAAATCTACAATCTTCAACTGTGTGACTCTTAGTGCAAACGAAAAACTAGTAAGAACATCAAGTAAAACATTTGGGAAATAAACTGTGATAATGTAATTAACGTTAAAAAAATTGCAATTGATTAACACTTAGTAGTGGGCTGTATACCAGCATCCTGATGTGCACAGCTTGAGAAATGCCTTCATTCCTCTCTTTAGCTTACTGACTGTAAGTATATAAATACTGTAGAACAAAGTGCAAGATAACTGTGCTATGGCGGTCAACTGTTATATATTAATGAAGAATGAAAAAGGGAAATAATCTCAAATTTAAATGATAAAATGTATTAGAGGCTAATTGTGTCATTCTATGGAAAAGCAAACTGGTTACAGACCAGTAACCTCAGTAGTGGGTACAATACCTGATATTGTCCTTGATGTTATACAACATGTTATACAACATGTTCACTAAATGCGTATGGTAATACAGTTTTTGCAGTTCACTAACACAGGTATTGTAATGTAGTTTTTGCAGTACAATGATGTATTCACTAACAAAGATATACAAATGCAAAAAATCATGTTCAATAACAAGGTATAGTGTTATGGACAATGGTTGTGGAACCACCATGCCAACTAAATGGTTTGACATAGGGATAATCCTGAGAGTCTTGCCCTGGCAGTCCCCTGGTTTTGACCTTTTAACCCCCTATACAGGGATCTAGTTTTCACTACATGGGAGCCACCAGGCTGCTACTTCCTGGAATAGTCCCAGTGTAGTTGGCTGCTGAAAAACAAGGTTTAGAGAACCCAGTACAAGGCACTAAGGGCACTGACAGAACCAGGCATTACGGACAGACTGGTAGAGTACATGGTAAATGACAGAACACACTCAGGACCATGGCAAATCTAGGGCAGAATCCAGATGACGATCATGCAAAACAGACACAAAAAAGAACAGACACAGAACTATAGGACACAGATATAGCAAATATATGTGCAGAAGCTTTGCACTTCAGGATACAGTTCAGACACAGCAGGTACAGTACACAAACAGTAAACAGTGTATAATGTGATGTAAAAATGAGTCAAGCCAGCATAGGAGGCAATATGGACAATCACAATATATTAGTAAGTGATTTATATTAATTTTATCTACATGACAAATGCCATTTGCTGAAGTGAGAGAACCCATTTAACAAACTCATTAATCAAATAGATGCAAACACAAGGCCACGGAACATTAACTCATGCAATACTGAACTGATGAGAGAGAAAAAACACATTGGCACTAATTCACACTCACTAGTAACTGCGCACAGAACAGTGGCAACATAAACCGATATAGAAAAAATGAGCCAAATTCAAACTCACAAGAAGCTGACCCCTGAACATTACAATGGCACTAGTTAAACACCACTGTAACACATAGTAATGCATGACATGGTATCTTGAAGTAATACATTCACAACACATTCACTAAAACAGATATAATTTTTGGTATTAAAAGGCTTGTATTGTAATTGAACGGTCTTGCAGTGATACAATGTGTTCACTAACTGTCACGACAGGGGGGAACACAAGGGAGAGTGAGCCCTGTCCTGAACCCCACCTCTTTCCCTGCCTACTTACAGTAGGAGCCCTAGGCGGCAACACCGTAACTTGGAGACGTTCCCTGTACTAAGTAAGTGCAGGGCAGGGAAGGGAACACAGGGATAGACACAAACGGACGGAACAAACACAATATAAGAAAGGTAAACAAGCCGGGTCAAATACAGGAGATCGCGTCAAATACCAGGGGGTCAAGAGAAGAGTAGTCTAAGTCCAAAATCCGAGTCAGAGTCCAAATAGCAAGATCAATATGGCAAGGTAACAAGCACTGGTCAAAGGTAGAACTAATCACAGGCATCTGAGTGAGGCAGTTGCCATCTTTAAATAGCCCACCCCGGATCATGTGATGTGGCCAGCATCACATGACCTGAGGCGGAGCAAGCTGTCCAAAAAATATGCAAAGTAGCCATGTGGTGTGATCAGCACCACATGGCTAAACCCAAACAGAGAATTAACTCATGAAGTGCTGGCTGACAAGACCAGCACTTCAATTCCCTATTGCTCGTCTCTAGGGGGGCGGAGAGGTCCGGCGATGTCGTGCAGAGGGAGCGCGACGCCGACCTCGCGTGACAGTACCCCCCCCTTCACGAGGGGCCACCGGACCCTTACTAGTGGGAGCAGGCTTATCGGGATGCTGCAGATGGAACCTCCTGATGAGCGAGTCCGCATGCATCCTGGTTAACGGTACCCAAGACCTGTCCTCAGGACCGAACCCCTTCCAATGTACGAGGTACTGGAAGGAATTCCGGACCCTCCTCACATCAATGATCCTAGCAATCTCGTGTTCCATTTGTCCTGCCACCTCGACCGGAGGTGGAGACTGTTCCTCAGGACCCAATGGAGCAACATAACGTTTGAGTAAAGAAATATGAAATACATTATGAACACGAAGGGAGTCGGGTAAACATAACTTGAAAGACACAGGATTGATCACCTTGGTGATCCTGTAAGGACCAATGAAGCGCGGCGCAAATTTATAGGAGGGTACCTTCATGTGAAGATTTTTTGTAGACAACCATACCATGTCCCCCACCTTAAAATCCACACTCTTAGAACGTCTCCTATCAGCCTTGACCTTTTGAATACCTTGGGCCTTTTCCAGGTTCGACTGAACCTGTGCCCAAACTGTGCACAGTTCCTGAGAGAGAACGTTGGCCTCTGGGACCACCGAAGCAGCTGGAGAAAAGGAGCCAAAGCGCGGATGAAACCCCATGTTGCAGAAAAACGGCGATACCCCAGAAGACGAATTCACACGGTTATTAATCGCGAACTCGGCCAGAGACAGGAATCTGGCCCACACATGCTGGTTATCTGCAACATAACACCTAAGAAATTGTTCTACAGATTGGTTCAGACGTTCAGTCTGACCATTGGTCTCTGGATGAAAAGCTGACGAAAAGGACAAAGAGATACCAATCTTATGACAGAAAGCCCTCCAAAACTTGGATACAAACTGAACACCCCTGTCCGATACAATATTCTCTGGAATACCATGCAATTTAACAATGTGGTCCATAAATATAGAAGCCAAGAACTTAGCAGAGGGTAACTTACACAATGGAATAAAATGACACATTTTACTGAATCTGTCAACCACCACTAAAATCACAGTTTTACCCTCAGAGCAAGGCAAATCCGTGATAAAATCCATGGACAGATGTGACCATGGTCTGCTAGGTATGGGTAATGGACGTAGCTCGCCCATAGGTCGTGTCTTGGGATTCTTGGACCTGGCACAAGTATTGCACGCAGTTACAAAAGCCTGAACATCTCTGGAAATCGATGGCCACCAATAATGCCTAGAAACTAACTCCTTGGTGGCATTGATACCAGGATGTCCACACAAAACAGAGTTATGGCACTCACCCAGCAGTCGCAAACGCAAATGAATCGGCACGAATAATTTGTCATTGGGGGTACCAGTGGGAGCCAGATGTTGTTCTGCCAAAATTTCAGATGCCAGATCAGACGAGGTAGCGGCTACAATGATGTCAGCTGGCAGGATGGGCTCAGGAGGGACGTCAGGAGGCTGATACGCCTGAAAGCTTCGGGATAAGGCGTCAGCCTTAATGTTCTTGCTTCCGGGTCTAAAAGTAACACAAAAATCAAAGCGAGTAAAGAACAAAGCCCACCTCGCCTGTCTAGGATTCAATCGCTTAGCAGACTCCAGAAACATGAGGTTCTTATGATCCGTGAGGACCGTAATACGGTGTAATGCCCCTTCTAAAAAATGACGCCATTCTTCAAATGCCCACTTGATTGCTAGTAACTCCCTATTACCAATGTCATAATTTCTCTCGGCAGGAGAGAACTTGCGGGAGAAGAAGGCGCATGGTTTGAGATGAGTTAGGGTGGAAGACCCCTGGGACAGTACTGCCCCCACACCATCCTCAGACGCATCCACCTCAACCACAAAGGGCTTACTCTGGTCAGGCTGGATTAACACAGGGGCATTAACAAAACAGTTCTTTAGCTTATCAAAAGCTTCAATAGCTGCAGGGGGCCAATTGACTAGATCAGCTCCCTTGCGAGTCAAATCAGTAATGGGTTTGGCTATTACCGAAAAATCCTTGATAAATTTCCGGTAAAAATTAGCGAAACCCAAAAATCGCTGGAGCGCCTTCAAGGAGGAAGGTCGCACCCAGTCCACAATGGCCTGTACCTTCGCTGGGTCCATCTTGAAGGAAAAAGGGGTAAGAATGTACCCTAAAAAGGCCACTTCTTGAACACCAAAGATACACTTCTCTTTTTTAACAAATAATTTGTTTTCACGTAAAACCTCCATCACTAGCCTGGTGTGGGATACGTGACTCTCCCAGTCAGCAGAGAAAATCAGGATGTCGTCGATATAGACAATCATAAATCTACCAATCAAAGGTCTAAAAATGTCATTGACGAAATTTTGGAATACCGCAGGAGCATTACTTAACCCGAAGGGCATTACTAGGTACTCATAATGACCCTCCGGGGTATTAAAAGCAGTTTTCCATTCGTCCCCCTCCCGGATTCTGATCAGGTTGTATGCCCCTTTCAGATCCAGTTTAGTAAACCAGCAGGCCCCCTGGACCTGATTCAACAAGTCAGGAATAAGGGGCAGCGGGTACCTGTTTTTAACAGTAATTTTATTGAGTTCCCTGTAATCAATACAGGGCCTCAATCCTCCATCCTTTTTGCCAACAAAGAAAAATCCTGCCCCCATGGGAGAAACTGAAGACCGGATGTGACCCTTGGCCAGACTCTCTTTGAGATAATCCCTCATGGACTGACGCTCTGGAGTAGAGAGATTATAGATACGGCCCTTGGGATACTTGGACCCCTCAATAATGTCGATGGCGCAATCATATTGCCGGTGAGGGGGGAGGAACTCAGTCTCGGACATGGAAAAAACGTCCGAAAAATCACAGATATACTCAGGCAATGTAAGAGACTCAGTGGTACCTCCCAACTGCAATACGGATTTGTAACATTTGTCACAATTAGGACCCCATTTCTCCAATTCACCTGTCGACCAATTGATCACAGGGTTGTGGTCCTGTAACCAAGGTAAACCAAGAACTAGGTCGGCAGGTAAATTTTTTAAAACCCAAAAAATACACTTTTCGGAATGAGAAATCCCAACAGTCAGGGTCACACTAGGAGTACAAAACTCAACCCTCCCATTATTCAAGGGGGTGGAGTCAATAGCGATAATTTGGATCACCTCACTTAGAGGAACCATTGGTATACCCACAGACTGCACAAAGTCAAAATCAATAAAATTAGCAGCAGAACCAGAATCGACAAACGCTTTACCAGACCCCCTGAATTGATTGTATGCAATGGAAATAGGTACTAAAATTTTCTTCCTTACCACCGCTGGGGTTACCTTACTTCCCGCAGAAGATTTCTTAGAGGGCGGAAGTTTCGGACATTGTTGGAGCCAGTGGTTCATTTCACCGCAGTAGAAACAGGCTCCCTTCAAGCGTCTCTGGTCTCTCAAAGTTCCTCCCAACTGCATGGGCTCCTCCGGGACCCTGGTAGGAGGTGGACTCAGAAGAGGGGTTTCAGGCATGACAACAACTTGAGAAGTACTTGATCGTTCCCTCCGTCTCTCTCTTACCCGCCGATCCAGTTTAATAGCTAACGTCATGGTCGCCTCTAGGGTGTCAGGAGTAGGATAACTGACTAATAAATCCTTAAGATGGTCAGACAGCCCCACCCTAAACTGGCTTCTCAAAGCTGGGTCATTCCATCCAGAGGAAACACACCACTTTCTAAACTCAGCACAGTAATCCTCAACTGGACGGTTACCCTGCCGAATGTCTCTGAGCTGAGTCTCAGCTACAGCAGCCAAGTCAGGCTCCTCATATAATAGGCCTAAGGCCTGAAAAAATGCATCCACAGTCTGCAGGCTGGGGGAGTCAGGGGGTAACGAAAAGGCCCACTCCTGCGGATCACCTTGCAGCAAGGAAATAATGATTCCTACTCGCTGCTGCTCGGAACCCGAGGAGTGTGGACGTAAACGAAAATACAACCTCATGCTCTCCTTAAAGGAACGGAAAGTTTTCCGGTCCCCAAAAAATCGATCCGGCAACTTAACATGGGGTTCTAAAATAGGATTAGCTGTGGAGGGAGTGGCTACTGGTATAGTTTGTAGCCGCTCCTGATGTTGGAGTCTCTCGGCCAGGTTCTGGATCATATGCGCCATGCCCTGCACCTGGTCCGTGAGAACCCGCAACGGCTCCATATGGTACGGCCTGTGATTCTGTCACGACAGGGGGGAACACAAGGGAGAGTGAGCCCTGTCCTGAACCCCACCTCTTTCCCTGCCTACTTACAGTAGGAGCCCTAGGCGGCAACACCGTAACTTGGAGACGTTCCCTGTACTAAGTAAGTGCAGGGCAGGGAAGGGAACACAGGGATAGACACAAACGGACGGAACAAACACAATATAAGAAAGGTAAACAAGCCGGGTCAAATACAGGAGATCGCGTCAAATACCAGGGGGTCAAGAGAAGAGTAGTCTAAGTCCAAAATCCGAGTCAGAGTCCAAATAGCAAGATCAATATGGCAAGGTAACAAGCACTGGTCAAAGGTAGAACTAATCACAGGCATCTGAGTGAGGCAGTTGCCATCTTTAAATAGCCCACCCCGGATCATGTGATGTGGCCAGCATCACATGACCTGAGGCGGAGCAAGCTGTCCAAAAAATATGCAAAGTAGCCATGTGGTGTGATCAGCACCACATGGCTAAACCCAAACAGAGAATTAACTCATGAAGTGCTGGCTGACAAGACCAGCACTTCAATTCCCTATTGCTCGTCTCTAGGGGGGCGGAGAGGTCCGGCGATGTCGTGCAGAGGGAGCGCGACGCCGACCTCGCGTGACACTAACACAAATATACTAATGACATTATTTGAGTGAAATGCCTTTGCAACTTTGCTTCAACTGAATGCTTTCTTGCAGTAGTACAATGCTTTCAATAACACGGGTATATTGATGTACTGAATGCATTCAAAATGCCCAATTACAGGCGGTTAACTGAGATTTTTAGAAAAGAAATGGGGCAATGGCCCACCTTTTGAAGCAGAATGTATGCTATTGGGGTGCTGGTAATAAGCCTACTGTGGAAAAAGCTGGCTGGCTGTACATACAGAAAAAATAGTTTGTTGCGTGATTTTGCAATGTAGAACTTGCCAGCAAGCTGTATGAATTATGATACACAACTCAGAATAACCACTCTCAATGCTAAGCTTTCCCTCAAAAAACCCTAAATTCTACCCAATTATATCTCCCTGTTCTCTCGTATAGTGTCCCTAGTACAGCTTGATTTTTGGCAGACACAGCCACAAGACATGCTATCAGAAAACAAGCTGAAAACAGAATGGTGTGTAATGATGCTCTCAGCAGAAGAACCTGCCAGAATTCTATCCCTGATTGGCTGATCAGGCTGTCTGTCAGCCTCTAAGCCAATAGGGGCGACTTTACCTTGGAAGCCAAACAAGCAACAGTGCCATGGCTAGCATTTATAGAGTGGAGTCAGTCACTGCCTTCCCTCTAATAGACCACCTCCTGTGGCACAGCCACTTATTTGAGATTTTGTTTACCAACTGTATAACTTGGATGTTCTTTGGCTTCTGCCCTTGGTTTACTATTGAATCTCTGTAATAATCAACAGAACCACAGATTCCCAGCTAATTTCCCATGCTGCACTTTACCTTAAATGAGTAATCTGTCTTCTGATAAACATAGGCAAATTCAGCTCAGAAAGGAGTAAAGCAAACTAGGCATTCAAAACCAGTTTCTCATGCCAGTAATTTCCTTGAAAATTCCAGTATAAGATAGAAAAGAGAAGAGCAGTTAGGTAGGGCAGTTTGAACAAAAATTGATTGCTATCCAATAAGAGACTCAACTATAAGTTTTGTGCTAGGACAGTGATGGCTAACCTCCGGCACTCCAGCTGTGGTGAAACAACAACTCCCAGCATGCTACATTCATTTCTATGGAGTTCTGAGAACAGCCAAGCAAATGTACATCTTGGGAGTCATAGTTTTACCACAGCTGGAGGTTAGCCATCACAGTGCTAGGAGCACAACATCCAGTAGAAGAATGTATGAACCATGGGCTGCCACATTGGAGAATCAGTGACCTGGAACAGGGTGACTGCAGAAAATCAACGAAGGAGAAGAAACATCTGGTGCACTGCTCAAATCGGTGACTTCAGTAGAAGCTTGGTAAGAATCGGTAAGTCAACCTTTATGTGTCCAGCCCCGAAAAGAGTATTTTTTTACCAATAAAATAATAAATACACATACTTACCTATCTTCTACTGAAGTATTGTTCACTGATTGAAGCAGCGAGCCAGATGTTTCCTCTCTTTTCTTGAAAATACCTGTATGTGAGACTAGCTGGGAATCTCTGGCTCTGTTGATGATGGATCTTTGTAATGGCGTCATTCAGGAAAACCAAACTTATGATTATTTCTAAAATAGGAAGTGTTATTCTTTTGCCTGATGTGACACTATAAGTGGACCCCAGACTGAGGAATCAAATGGCAAGAAGCATTATGAAAGAACTCTCATTCAGCTGACACAAGTGAATATCAGTCCATCTCAACTCCACTGCATCCTTATTGTACACTTTTAGTGTGCTAGTGGAATATGTTATACAAACATCTTATTTAAAATGCATCTCATCTCCACCAGATACTGCAGAAACACCTAAAATTCTAATTTTACCTTTAAACTTTGTATTACTTGTCAGACGAAAGTAGTGTAATTTCCATTGCACTTTACATATCTTTGACTGTTAGTTAAATATTTGCCTGCTTTTTTGCAGAGTGATAAAAGTCTGGACTAGAAGTGTTAATACGTACATAATAGCAAGGCTTAAATCTATCAGCACATCTTCGGATGGGGATTAGTCCTGGTAACTACACAGGATATTTAATTAAAGTAGAAAGCAATGACAAGGATTCTATGTAAAGTATAGGATTATATTATGCCTAAAACCAGCTACTCGAAATATAAGGAAACACTGTTCTGCATATTTCCTGATGAAAGGTTTATATTAAAGGGAACCTCTCGCCATGAAAATACAATATAAGCTACAGTTACCATGTTATAGAGAAGGAGGAGCTGAGCAGACTGATATGTAGCTTTGTGGAAAAAGATTTAATATAACTTGTAATTTATACATTTAAATCTCTGCTCATTATTGGCTTTGAAGTCAAGAAGACAATCCTATCAATGATTGACAGCCTTCCCTCTATGACTATGTATACAGAGATAGCTGTCAATCACCTCTTAGGACCGTCTCCTCGACTTCAAAGCCATGAATGAGCAGAGATTTAAATGTATAAATTACAAGTTTTACTGAATCTTTTCCCATAAAACTATATATCAATCTGCTCAGCTCCTTCTGATCTATAACATGCTGCCTGCAGCTTACATTGCATTTTTATGGTGTCAGGTTCCTTGTAATATGGCCATATGTACAATACAGGAATTCTGAAAATTCACAGTGGAAATGAATAGCAGAAGAGTGTAGTAGATTTTAACAGAACTCATCCACATGCAGCAGAAAATTTGGAACATGGTAAGTGATTTGCTGTGTAAATTCTTGTTATCGACTGGTTGCAGATTTTTTATGGATTTTCCCTATTAATGGGGAAAGAAAATTCACAACAAAGCCCAATTGTGGCGGATATTGTTGCTTGTGTATTTGAAGCAATGATGTGTCTTGTCTACACATGACTGCTGTAGCACACCACAGGGTTCAGTGATGACATGGGTCAACATGTCATTGTAGGAGGTCAAGTGTGCAGAGACTGGTGAGGGAATAGGGAACCGTTGATGTTGAGGTAATAGGGGAGGTGAATATGAAGTTGTTTTTTTTTTTTTTTTCATTTTAAAAGCTTGTCTTTTTCCATAGGTAATTAGTAAGCAAAAAAAAATAATAATTCCACTCCAAATCCACCTGATCATCTGCTCCAACTATAATCTACCAGCATTTCTAATAGAAATCACATCGTGATATCTTACCTTGCTTTCCAACAGATCCACATTCTGTCTCAGTTCATTTCTGGACTTCTCAGACTTGCTCAGTTTTGTAGATAAAGCAACGATTTCCTCCTAAAGAATCCACAGAAATGTTTCTATCACATCATTAATAGCTTAGAATATGCAAAGGCGTTAATAGGTAAAAATGTACTTTTAAAAGTCACTTCTATATAAATAATCACATACCTCTTTTTCCCGGAAACTGGACTCATCGACATGGATAGAGAGTGAGGGTCGAATATAACACATCAGTTGCCACCACAACCAGTCTTGGATACAGTAGTATTTCCTGATATTCTTTTGGATACACTTAAGGGCAACCATTTGAATCTAAAATGAAAAAATAAATAGATAAAATGAATATGTTATGAATTTATCAATTTTATATGGTTAGTCTCCTCCCATTTTAGGGTTCGTCATTTATAAAAAAAAAAAATCAAGAGGATCAACATACTGTAAATGTCTAAGCATTCAAGTTCTTCATTAAATTCCTTTTAAGGTAGTGTCAAGTTCTGGTTTTTGTGATAGTTTTTACTACAGTTTCTGATGCAGTGTTTTGAGCAAAAGCCAGAAGTAGGTTGTGAGGGAATGGAAATCAAACTGGTGTAAAGTAGAACTGGTTTAGTTGCCCATAGCAACCACCCACCTTTCATTTTTGACAGCTCTTTTGGAGAATGATTAGTTGCTATGGGCAACTAAGCCAGTTCTACTTTACACCAGTTTGATGTATAGGAAGGACTTAAAAAGGTTGTGCAGGGGTTTTATATTGATGACTTATCATGAGGATAGGTCATCAATATCTAATCTGCTGGGATCCAACACCCGGCACCCCTGCCAATCGGCTGTTTGAAGAGGAGGTGGCGCTCAATGAGAGCTCTGCTTCCTCTTTATTACACTACGCGTCCTCTCCCCTGTAGTGGTGGAGTAGTGTAATTACAAGTACTCACTACATTCAAATAAATGGCGAGTACTTGTAATTACACTTGCTTTCAAAATGACGAGCAGTGTAATGAAGAGGAAGTAGTGCTCTTATGCAGCGCTGCCTGCTCTTCAAACAGCCGCTAAGTGGGGTGCCAGGTGTCGGACCCTGCCGATCAGATATTGATGACCTAGCCTTAATATATGTCATTAATATAAAACCCCTGCATATCCACTTTAAACTTTATCCTTCTGGCTGAATCCATTTTGGCTTTTTCTCAAAAAATTGTCCCAAACGCTGCAACAAAAACCTATGCAAGACAATAGAAAACTGTCAACTGAAGTTAAATTTATGACAGTAAGGTTCACGGTTGGGATTCTTTTTATTACTATTTGAAATGGATCATTAGTAGAACAGTAGAACAGGTAGCTTCATCATTATTTTATAACATAATCATTTTTATGTCCAATAAAGTTAGATTACACTATAGAGTCTTTCTAATAATTGTACTATATATGCAAATAATTCAAAAAGGCATAGCAAGTAAAGGTTATCATTTTGGCTATATGTTTTCCATGTGACAACATGACATTAAAGTTACTCATTTATCTTTTTTCCGAGATTAAAGGGTTTTTAACTTAATATTCATAAAAATGAATTTAGGTTTTCATTTTGGTAGTACTATGACATTGGAAAGTAAATACAAAATACTGTTCATCTGTAGCAGTCAACACAAAAGATAAGTTAAGTAATCAATTGTTAGATTACTGCTGCTGTGAGTAGAATATTTTAGCTGAATGTGATCCTCATGATAATAGTAGGTGTATAACTAGGATAGGGTATGACAGCTTTATCGTCAACAAAGCCCAGATAAATATGGCTACAGAGGATTGGGTTAATTAGTGCAATATGCAATGTTTTAATTGAGTCACTACAGGGAGACTTTCTCTGGTCACAGTGATGGTCTGACTGAGAAAGCAATGCTGTTTGCCATGCTGAAAGTCCAAACAAAGGGAAAGTTAAAAATTCAGGGCAGGAAGTAGAATACATGTAGAGAATTCCAAAATTATATCCAGAATACGATCTAACCATTTATATAGAATATTCACATATAGGCTGTTAATATGTAATTTAAAAAAAAAACTGATGGAAGAGAAGCACTACTCTGCCTGAGTGCAAAAGAATCCAGACAGTGGGACTGAGACCACATCCACATGTGGACACATTAGATAGATGGATGCTTTTGGAGGGAACTAAGAGACACCAAGGGACACAAAGAATCCTTTATTTTTAATGGTTACAAATGAAACATAGTTTTTATCACGGGATGATTTTTTTAAAAACTTAATAATGAGAAATAAGACTTCATTATATTTGTGGTTTAGCCCTTCTAGACTTACAGTATTAGTTGACAGGTGGATAGCCACAAAGGTGCTTACTTGTGTTACAACTAAAGGGGTACCTGACGTATTAGAAAAAAGCTCTGTCTTTAAAAAGAAAGAACAAACAAAAAACAGCGCTACTCTTGTCCATAAGCTATATAGAGTTTTGTAGCATAGCCCCATTCCAGATAATTGGGAATAGCTACAATGATAGAGAATGTTTTCTGAAAAGAATGGAGATATTTCTGGAGAAAAAAGGATAGCTAAAATGATCGCTGCTGAAGATATACTGGAAGCAAGCTTGTACACTTTCTACTGAGCTAAGGAGAAGAAACAGTGCTCTTTGTGAACACTCTGAATTGCTTTTTTTTAGCAATTGGTAGGGATCTCAGCAGTCAGGCCTCCAGCAGTCAAAACCTTTGATATGTCACTATGGCATATCTAAAGTCTATGGGCAAGTTTGCACTCAATACTGCATCCATAAATGTAAATTAAGTAGCTTTCTACTGTATTGCTTCTGTAGAATGCATGTCTTTCACCTAGATGGTGGTGCTGCTAAATCTGACATAAATCTGTCAGAGCACCCTACCATTTTCTGATGGCTCTCTGCTCTCCCCCTCCCATCCCTCTGTGCTCATCATATTGGAAGAATACCGCAGATTTCTATGGAGAGGACGAAATGGATGCATGAAGGGCAGTCCACATATGCTTTAGATAGGGAGAACAGACACAAGGCAGTCAGCAGTGGGAAGACAGCAACATCCTGGGCACACACATCCAGTATGTATTACTAGGAGGGACATATCCACACAAGAAAAGTCTTAAACTAGGAGCAGATTGTAAACTAAATTGTAAACTTTTTAAATAATATAACCACCAATATAGCTTTTAAAGTATAAATTATGAAATATAAATAGATAATTTTGGCATGCAATGCTATTGCTAAACTTTCGTAACGTATCATCAAGTTTTCCTATAGTTCAGGTTTGGGAGAGGTCTGTCTCAAATTTTATGTTACTGGAGTTGAGAGTCTGCAATTTGCAAAATTAATCTAGATCCTAAAGATTTTAGTAAATTGAATTATTGGAACTTTAAATTATAGTGAGTCTGCCTGTATCATAGGTGTTTTTTTTTTTTTTTTTTTAGTTTTTTTCCCTCTCTCTCTCCACTCCTGGTGGCTTATCTAGGTGGGGTGCTTAGGGAAGGGATTTTGTAATTTATCTGTATTTGTATTTTGTGTATGCTCCCAATTCAGTTAATAAAATTTATATAAAAAAATAAGTATATTAAATAAAATATAAAAACTAGAGTCTAGAGTCTAATGAGGAATGAACACGAGGAACCTAAATCAGTGTGCAAAAAATATATTGTGATATTGTATATAATAGTAAAAGAATGGTGGCAGCAGGTGACTTAAAGACACATGATAAAAGGGTATATTAGATCAATCCTTGCCTTTGTTTTCTTGAACTTTTGTCGACAAAGGAATCCTCTGCATGCTGCTTGAAAAAGGATCATGTTTTGGGAAATCATCTTCTCCCGCTGTTTCTCTAGCCTGGACAGAACACCAGACTTCATGAACACCTACAGGGAATAATATATGGTCAGAGGAAGCGTGAAAAACAATCAATACTCCATCACGCAGTGCCAACATGAGCTTCTAATAGTAGTATGTTTAACATCGTAGAGAACAATGCCATAAAAAAGTATTCATAGAAATAACCATAAGAAAAAATAAAACTAGAAGCAATGACAATGTGGAAGTGTAAATGTGAGGAAGTATAGGTTTTGATGGAGGAAGAATAATTGTCTAGGGCTGCTTTAAAATAATATGGGCTAGGGATCCTAGCTCTACTAAATGAAAATCTTCACGCTAAAGCATTGATTGACTTCTTGAAACTTGTGTGCTTCTAACCTCGTCGTAAAAATATTACATAGTCTTGACTCTCAATCATATTCAGGAGCTCAGTCACACTGAATATAGGGGGTTAATCAAACTGGTGTAAAGTAGAACTGGTTTAGTTGCCCATAGCAACCATCCACCTTTCATTTTTGACAGCACTTTTGGAGAATGATTGGTTGCTATGGGCAACTAAGCCAGTTCTACTTTACACCAGTTTGATAAATCTCCCCATAGAGTCCAAAATGTTTTATCAGTCCACAGAGTTTCTCTGAATTTATGTTTTGTATTGCAGAGATAATGCTTCTAGAAGTAAATATGGTACATCAGCCCTAAAGCATGACAATGACACATTCATGCATAGAGGCATCTCCTAGTGAAGAAGAACCATATTGGTCATATTGGTACTGCCATCTTTTGGAAGTGGCTTCCTATGAGTCAATGTCCAATATGGTACATGGTTCTTATTAAGTGCAGATTTTCTGTTCAGATTTTCATGACAAATCTGCTACTTAATACAGTACCATCTAAGTAAATGTAATTTTCAAAATCCAACCATGCCCCCACACACACACTAGCCATAGTTGCTAAGTTAGCAAGTTAGCAGAGAATACTACTTGACATGTATATTTCTATATAGGAAAGAATTTCAGGGTCTGTGAGCAATCTATAATATATCTATCTATAATATAAAATAGAAGCCAAATTGTATTTGCTCCTATTTTTCTTCTCAATGTAACATGGACGATGATAACATGGCCATACAAAAGATTACAATTATCAGTTGTAAAAGTGTAAAACATTACAATTATGTTCTTCTGTAGTAAAAGTGGTATAGAATACTGAGCATAGTGCCTGAAACACATGAAGGCAATAAACTACAGCCATTCTGGCTAAGGACATCCTTTAAAAACTCAAAAGAAACTATAGATTCGCTCATTTTCCGGGCTGGGAAAGCATATTAATATAATCATTACCAGTCACTATAACATTCTAAATTGACAAATTCTTCTTGTTTTAGTCAATCTCCTTTCCCATTGCATTGACATAAATGTTCCCAGCAACAATAGACTGAGAATTAGTGAAGATGGAGTAATGCCTCATTAAGGGTTTGATTGCTTCAATAATGACTGCATTAACTGCATAGTCCCAATGAGTTCTTCATAGCCGCTGCAAAATCAGTGTTCATATTAATGGATTTACCTCTCTGCAATCAGTGCCTGTGCCAAGTCCCTTATTAAACAGGCTTGGTAGCACAGTGGTGAAAAAATAAGGAAAAGGCACAGAAGGTCTTTCTCTGCCCCAGTGCAGTACTGCATTTTCCATAAAAATACTCCATCTTCTCTTCAATGTGAGTTAACTGTAATACTTTATAATTCTGAAGGCAGGAGCACCACCCCCATCATCCACTATCACCCCTGAATAAAGTCTGCATTCAAATCAACAGACATTTAAAGGGAATCTGTCACCAGGATAATCGCTATTGAAGTAAAGCCATGTCCTAATAGCACTTAGTACCTTATTTCCAGATGTGCCTTTGTTTCAGCAATAGGTGATTTCAATCTTCTGAAAATCCAGTTTGTTTGGTATGCAAATGAGCCAGTAAGGTGCCCAGAGAGATGTCACTCTTGCAGGAAGGAGCCCAGGCACACCTCCTACATCACATTCAAGCCATAACTTTGCCCCCCTTTACCCTGCTCCCAGCATAAGGGTGGGTTTGGGCACTAGCAGGAGGCATGCCTGGGCTCCTTCCTGCAAGAATGACGCCCCTCTGGGCACCTTACTGGCTCATTTGCATACCAAATAAACTGGATTTTCAGAAGATAGAAAACATTTTTTGCTGAAACAAAGGCAAAATCTGGAAATAAGGTAGTAGTGCTATTAGGCCATGGCTTTACTTCAATAGCGATTATCCTGGTGACAGATTTTCTTTAATACTTATTATCTGTACATCTTTTGACAAGTTATAGGGTGTGGGCTATGATCCTCATGGTTTGTTAGAATTTGCCACTCTTATGAGCGGCCATACTCTCTTGGCTTTTAATCTCTGCACCTAAAAAGATTGTGGTCCAATATAAGTCTATGAGAGAACCATATTGGATATTTTCAGAGAGACTAGGACATGCCATCAATATATGATCTGGATGGCTCCAACTGCTCAGAAAGCAAACAATGAACATCATGTGCCTGGTATTGCAGTTTAGCCCCCACCATGGTGCTGAGCAGCAAATGAGATCCAATACTGGACAGTTTGGTATCATAACTGCTAAAATGTCACTATAATATTTTACATAGTCTTTAAAATGATTTTCCAGGCTCCTGGTATCCTCAGGATAGGTTATTCATACCCGATCAGTAATGGTCTGCCACTTCGAACTCCCCTTCCTATATACTTTACAGTCTCCGCCACTGGAACCAGAACTTTAAATGGAAAAAGAAGCACAGCTATGTTGAAAGTGTAGTGGCTGTTCTGGGTTTCTGCAGCTTAGCTCTTATTGAAGTGAATGGGACTAAACTGCAGTAACCCAGCATGTCCACTACACTTTGAACGGAGCTGTGCTACACTTTCCATTTAAAGTGCTGGTTCCAGAGCATTACCAATTAGGTATGAATGACCTATCTTGCAGATATCAGGAGCCTGGATGACCTCTTTAAAGGAGTTGTCTGATCTCGCCGTTACTAAGGAAAGATAATAAATTTTAATGAAACACAGCACTCCCAGGTCTTCAAGCAATGCTGATTTATTCACTAAAATGTGTGACGTGTTGACCTCATCCGGTATTTCGAAAGACTTGGAGGAGGACTTGGGGGGTACTACAGACTGGTACCCAACACCACTGCCACCATCACTATAGTGACTGAAGGAACATACCCATTAGTGCTGCTACAACTTCTTCTTCTATTTTGCAAGTGACTAAGGCAAGATGAAAGACAGTCCCGACCACCTCCCGGACGGAAAACAGCAGAGCTCTCCGGCGCTCTGCGGTTTCAGTAGCTCTTATTGCTGTGCATGAGAACTACAAAACAGCGTAGCACAGCAAGTTATGCTGTTTCTGAGTTAGGGAAATGGCATGGCTTGCTGTGCTACGCTGTTTCAGTAGCGCTCATGCACTGCAATAAGAGCTACTGAAACAGAAAAGTGTCAGAGAGCTCTGCTGTTTCCTGGCCGGGAGGTGGTTGGGACTGTGTCTCTTCTCACCTTAGTAACGGTGAGATGAGACAACCCCTTTAAGTTAAAAAGCATAGTTTAATTGAGAAACTTGATACAGTGCATATTGAAGTGGGTGATTTCTCGTGTAGGCTTCCAAGCCTTATTCTACTCACCCTGTCATTTCACACAACAGTCTTAGTAAACTTCATTCTGGAGGAAGGTCCAAACAATTTCTTAAGAGGAGAACACCTCTTAATAAGGCTACTTTCACACTGGCGGCAGGCCTGATCCGGCAGGTGAAGGGTGCTGCCGGATCAGGCCTGCCGCAGTGACATGTGTGGAGCCGGAACCGCGCTCCGGCCCCACACATGTCACACAGTACATACATACACATAAACATAAACATACACACACATATAGACATACAAACACACATACATACTTACATGCTCCCCGGCAGGTCTTCGGAGCGTCAGAGGGACAGGACGGCTCACACAGGTCACGATTCCGCACAGCGCCCTCTGCAGAGGGCGCTGTGGGGAATCGTGACCTGTGTGAGCCCTCCTGTCCCTGACGCTCCGAAGACCTGCCGGGGAGCATGTAAGTATGTATGTGTGTTTGTATGTCTATATGTGTGTGTATGTTTATGTTTATGTGTGTGTCTGTGTCTGTATGTGTCTATGTGTAGCCGGATCCGTAATGAACTCCATTGAAAGTCAATGGAGGGCGGATCCGGTTACCATTATGGTCACACCAGACGGATCCACCCCCATTGACTTGCATTGGGGGTCATTCCGGATCCGTCTTGGTGCGGATGCCTGGACCGGAGAGCAAACCGCAGCATGCTGCGGTTTGTTCTCCGGTCTGAAGACGGAACGGAATGCTTTCAGGAGCATTCCGTTGTCTTCAGTTCAGTTTTGTCCCCATTGACAATGAATGGGGACAAAACTGAAGCGTTTTATTCCGGTATTGAGCCCCTATGACGGAACTCAATACCGGAATTTTAAAACGCTAGTGTGAAAGTAGCCTAAATGTGTTGCATCTTACTGCTATCTTTGTGCCAGAACTGAAATCTACTCCAGCCATTTATAACTGAGTCAGGCGGTGGAGGTCCCACCCTCCGCCTGCCTCCTCCCACACAAATTGCAACAAAATTTACAGCTTTTCTACACCAGAAAGCTGGCATAGAGCTATAACAAGTGACCTCCACTATTTCTATGATGATGTTAGGAAGAACTTAGGAACTTGCCTGGCATCTGCCCATCACAATGCTCCTCTTTTCCAGGTCTAGTAGCTGGACGAGCTCTTCTACTGCCTGTAAAGATAGAATCACATTGAATATCAGTACAAGTAATACATGCCTGAAATAATAGAAGTGTAATTATGGGGGAATTCACAGGGAATCATTAGGTTTTATATAAATGAAGGCTGATTTTTACATTAAACTAGCTGAAGGACCCGGCTTCGCCCGGGTATATTTAATTTATTTAATTTACTGTTTGTGTGTGTGTGTCGTTAAAAGATATCGACAGTGACCTCTACAGTGCCCGCCCCTTTAACAGTGACCTTTATAGCAGGCCGCCCCTTTAACAGTGACCTCTACAGCAGCCCATCCCTTTAACAGTGACCTTTACAGCAGGCCGCCCCTTTAACAGTGACCTCTACAGTAGCCCGTCCCTTTAACAGTGACCTCTACAGCTGGCCGCCCCTTTAACAGTGACCTCTACAGCGGCCCGCCCCTTTAACAGTGACCTTTACAGCAGCCCGCCCCTTTAACAGTGACCTCTACAGCAGCCCGCCCCTCTAACAGTGACCTCTAGAGCAGCCCGTCCCTTTAACAGTGACCTCTACAGCAGGCCGTCCCCTTTAACAGTGACCTCTACAGTAGCCCGCCCCTTTACAGTGACCTTTACAGCAGGCCGACCCTTTAACAGTGACCTCTACAGCGGCCCGTCCCTTTAACAGTGACCTCTACAGCGGCCCGCCCCTTTAACAGTGACCTCTACAGCAGCCCACCCCTTTAACAGTGACCTCTACAGCTGCTCCCTCCTGTAACAGTGACCTCTACAGCAGCCCGCCCCTTTAACAGTGACCTCTACAGCAGCCCACCCCTTTAACAGTGACCTCTACAGCAGCCCGCCCCTTTAACAGTGGCCTCTACAGCAGCCCGCCCCTTTAACAGTGACCTTTACAGCTGCCCGCCCCTTTAACATTGACTTCTACAGCAGGCCGCCCCTTTAACAGTGATCTCTACAGCAGCCCACCCCTTTAACAGTGACCTCTACAGCAGCCTGTCCCTTTAACAGTGACCTCTACAGCTGTCCAACCCTTTAACAGTGACCTCTACAGCTGCCCGCCCCTTTAACAGTGACCTCTACAGCTGCCCGCCCCTTTAACAGTGAACTCTACAGCTGCCCGCCCCTTTAACAGTGACCTCTACAGCAGCCCGCCCCTTTAACAGTGACCTCTACAGCAGCCCGCCCCCTTTAACAGTGACCTCCACAGCAGCTAGAGTGGCCACTGTCTTCACCCCAGAAAGCCAGACCTCACTGGCCATTCCCCCAAACGTGAAACAGTGCCCCCAGTTCCCATGAAGACACACCACTAAACATAAGGCCACGCCCCCCTGGCTCTGTGAAGACACGGAGGAGAGGCTGTCTGCTACTAAAAGGGTGGACATCCCTGTGTCTGTCCAGGCACTGCGTCGGACGGAGAACAGGTAGCCAGAAAACTGGACTGTCCAGCCTAAAGCCGGACATCTGGCCACCCTAACATCAGCCTGCCCCTAGGGTGTCCAGAGGTCTTGTTTTAGGCTGGACAGTCTGACTTTCAGACTCCCTGTCCTCTGTCATGCACAGGGCCTGGATGGACACAGGGATGTCCTTTTGAACAGCTCACTCTCAGCAGCAGCACTGTGCAGTCTGAGCAATGAGCTGCAGGGAGAAAGTCACCCTCCCCCCAACCCTGCACCTGAAAGAAGGTGATTTTTACCTATATTTTTAATCCCGGTCAAATGCGGCATGGAAGGGGCGTGGCCTGACTGAGTCAGGGGCGTGACTTAGTGGGATCTGGGGGTGGGGCTTATAAGTCCTTCTTTTGACGGTGGCCTGAATTACAGGTCGATGCCATAGTAATTTAGGAGGAAGGTGGGTAGCAGTGGAAGAATACATCTTTTATTACTACTGAACGGTAAATATGTGAAAACAAGATTATATGAGGTAATGATTGATGATGAATTAGTCTAAAACATAAGTTATATTTATGGTAACCGAAATACCCCTTTACCATTGTCATCCACAGTGCTCTGCCTCTTTAATGCAGACCTACAGCAGTGAACTGGCTAGGTTGTCATACAAACCTGGTGTGTGGAGACTGCCTGTGAGCTTCTATTGGCTGATAAGGGTCATGTGACCAGGCTACTATTGGCTAATGCATTTTTTGGGAATATCTCAGGAACGGTACATCCTGGAGAGCTGAAAACTGCTCTAAAATCATCCCAGATACCTGATGTACATGTGTGCCAAATTTTGTGATTGTAGCTGCAGCGGTGCGGATTCCTTTAGCGGACATAGACACACACACATACACTCAGCTTTATATATTAGATAAACATTCTAAGACATGTAACACACTTTTTTGTTCTACTACTATGTGATTTTCAAGAAAATCACAGGAGTCTGTGAATGTAACTATTTCCCTATATTACTTCTGTTTATATCTACAACAACCTACTGTTTGCAGACCTTAACTTCTCACTATTCAGTCTAGAGTATACTGTACCTTCATCTGGCCACAAAAAAATACAAAAGAACAATGCGGTTAAAACACCATGAGAAACAGAGCATTTTCTAGATATGCTTATTCTTATTATATATCTTATTACAGTATGTATATATGACTGTGTGCTGCATATTCAGTATACTGCAAAAATCATACATTGACAACACAAATTCTCCAAAACGAAAGATGTTTTTAACATCCCAGTACATGCGTATTGACAGGTTTGCCTAGTATGGCATGTGGAGATGCATTATTCATTACCAGATTTAATAGCTCTTGAATATTTAGTAGTTAATTCCAAGTATTTTAATAATGGTACAGTTTGTAGCAGAATCAGTTGGAAAAACAACGTATTTTGATACTCCCTGTCGGGTTTTATACACTCTTGGTATTAGCTAAATGCATTGTAATATGTTTTCATTATGCATGGGTAAATACTAGAAATTGGAAAAACCTTAAGACTTCAGATAGACCATTGCAGAACATGTACATTTTTTAAGTTTTTAGCCTATCTTTACTGAACATGCACAGTCATTCTCCATTAAAGTCTATGGAAACTTTGTAAACAGCTGAAGTAGATGCTTCTTCCATTGACATGTCACCTCTCATGACATGTCTGCTTTAGTAAATAATTGTATTCCACATAGAATAGCAATTCTGGAACATTTATTCGTATTTCTATGTATTTCTATGTATTTCTCTAGAAATTTATAAATAAAAGTATAACTGGGCATTACAGGTTGTGGATGTGTCCCTGCACAGTCTGACACTGGCAACACTGATTGGACAGTGTCAAACAGACTGGGGGTGTGGACCAGACACCTCTGTTGTTAGAATCAGTGAGGTTCCAGCAGTCAGAAACCCATCAATTAGACTATAATGGACAATTCCATGGCCCTGTGACTAAGTATTTATTTTTTAGCCTATGAGGTTTTACTGGAAAATATAGCAACTATATGCTTCCACGGTGAAGTAATTGTTAAAGGCATTGCCCAACCAATATTATTTTTTTAAAAGTTATTTTGACCATGTTTTTTAAAAGAATGGTGAAAATGAGGTAAAAAGTATTTAAAATACATACTTACTTCACTGTTCCTACGTTTCCTGGGTCCCCCACTTTCTTATTTTTTGGTGTCTTTCAATGAGGATATGTGCAGGTTATGTGACTATTCAGCCAATTACAACTGTGACCAGTGATGAGCTGAGTGGTTGCATTTCCTGTGTTGAGAGGCACCAGTTAATAGAGAGCAGCAGGGGACCTGGAAAGCATCAGAAAAAAGCAGAGGTGGGTTGGTGAGCTGAGTATAACTTTTTTTAAAAGACACTCACACAAATTGTTTTCTGTTAGAAAGGTATATGATGTAATCTGTAGTGAAGGTAATGTTATTTGTGAGTTATAACCTCACTTCTGATCCTCAGCTGTGTCATGTGACTAACACTCTGACTCTCCAAATAACACAGCATCTTATTTGTGAACACAAAGTCAGTTTCTCTATGTATTCCTATGGGGGCTGCAATGTCAGTCTCATAGGAATGAATACAGAAGTTACTGACTTCCTGTCCTGTGTCAGTTGGAGAGCAGAGTGTTGGTCACATGACCCAGCTGAGGATCAAAAGTGAAGTTATAACTCACACAAATACAGTCACTACAGATTATAGCATCTACTTTTCTAACAGATCAAAGAATAAAATAGTTTTTGGGAATGCTTCTTTAAATATGCAGCATTCGGTCACTTTTTTAAACAAATATTTATGCTGGACAATCCATTTAACCCCCAGTGTTCTGTGTGTCATTGTGCTACAATTACAATTACCTTTGTAGACCAATGCCAATCTAATGTGTCAGCATATAGATTGTGTGATACCAGAGTTCTGACCTTTTGATTAGCCAGAAAACACATTACTGTATATTATAAACATGAGCCAATAATGTATTTTTGCACATCTGAATTGCACAATTGTATAGCTATATAGGATTTAATTCCAAAAGCGATAAGAAAAATCAAAAGGTTCAAGACATTCAGTGAATCAGAGTGATTTGCATTCTGGAGAATCAATGGAGAATACAATTTTTAAAGATTTCTCATCTGTAATTGTCAGCCTAGAAATAATGGTCAATAAATGGCTGAGCATATGTAGCCTGCAAATACAGTATGTGAAAAATCTGATAAATTATAAACTGTGCCCAAGTCAAGGGAAGTGCATATGACAACTTTTCACTCATTCAAGGAGTTACCCTTAACTCTGACCTGCTGTATATCTCTACTATTATTCATTCCTATTACTCTGCTCTGTCTCTCTGTAGTCTTCCTGAAAAGATTAACTGCCCGCCTGGCATTAATTCTATATAAATGTTAAATCACATCGGAGCTTGGCTGCAGAGCCGAGACATCCATAGAAAAAGATCTCAAACTCAAGCTAAGTAAAGCGAAATCACTTTTTTTAACCTATAGAAGGAGAAGATATAGAGCACTTTTACCATAAAACCAATCTCCTTTAACATAATGAGCGAGTTTAGATCAGTAAATCATAAATGAATGCCGATCACTGTCTCCTATGGAGCCATCGCCATCACTATTCATAGGATGACTTCAGCCATCATTCTGAAGAGCTGCTAAAACAGTCTCAAATTTAGTACATTAAATATCCCAGGAAGGGACATTTTCATAGCTTGATATATCCATCGTGCATTTAGAGATATTAGAAGAGGCAATATCACTGAACACATATGCTGAAGCTGCCATCAGTAATAATATATATATTTCAGTATTAATGTCAAGCAGCAGGAATTGCTGCTCTGTTACAACAGCAATATTCCTCCGACAGAACACTAAATCCCCTTTCCCGTATTTATTCCGCTCCGAACTACAGGAGCTTGCATGTTAAATCTCTCATTTCATGGGATGACTGCTTTCCCCTCTATTCTCCACCTAAATTATTCATGGGACTCAATGAATAGTCTTTTCATCTGCTCTGTTTCTTGCTGGGTGTTTGCTTATAAATTTCACATTCTCGATGAAAAGTGTTAGAGATTAACACACATGCAGGACCCCTTTGGAAAGAAGATAAAAAATAATTGCTTATAAGAATATCTACCATAAAATACCAATATTAAATGAAAAACGATATTTGCAACACTTTTATCCAGCTGAGAAATAGCGCACTGTGAAGCGGCATCATATCATATCATTTCACCTGAATAATGATAAGGAGACGGTATGTTTAGGTTGTATAAAGCTAAACGGTATTAACAGAAAAATAATAATTGAGGAAATGATATAGTACTATTCTGATAACTTCACAGTTGGATTATTCCATTTGAAATCTGGAAAATATACTGGCATCTACTGAATATTCACACATATATGATCAAATTCTCACAGGAATACAGTGACTAATGGAAATTGGCGGTGTACATTAATCTGTATGTACAAAGCTAGTGCTGAAAGTTGCCTACACATTTCTCAGCTATGGTCCATGTGATGAAAGTAATTCAGTCAGCACCAGGTCACAAATAAATGTTGCTAATGGGAAGGAGCGAACTCCACAATCAATCGAAAAGAAGACCCCGGCAACTGTAGCTTGCTTGTGAGTCTTATACTTTAATTATATATCCAATTATACATCGTGTATACAAAGGATGCGTTTCAGCAAATGAGCCTTCATTAATAGGTGAACCCAGACAGGTATACATCCAGTACATATAGGTAACAAGATAGGTCACATGACGTCATGTCATGATGTCAGATGCCCATTCAGGGGGTAAACATGCCCGTGTGATGGCATAAGAAGGGTAACATAGTAAGGCCCCATGTGTATAGTACAGCCTCCAAGGCTACTTTCACATATGTGTTTTGCATTCTGGTTTTGAGATCTGGCAGAGGGGACAATGGGGACAAAACTGAACAGACCAGATCAGGATGCATTTTGATTTTGACCAGACACAAAACAGCTAAAAGCTTCGGTTTTGTGTCCGGTCTGCGAAACTGAACAAACCAGATCTGACACTAAAAACAACCTAAGTCGATGGTGCCAGATCGGGGGGGGGGGGTTGATCCAGAAAAACAGATTGAGCACCCATTGACTTACAATGTTTTTTAGTGCCAGATCCAATTGGTTTAGTTTCAATTTAATACAACCGTACCCAAACAGAATGGTTGCATACGGATCTATTAAATTGTATTAAACTGAAAAGTTTTGCTCCAGTTTTGCAATCCTCTTCCAGATCTCAAAACCAAAATGGAAAAAGCAACAGTCCCTGTGAATATGTACTACAGAGCCATAGAAGTTTTTTTTTTTTTTTAAATTGAGATACCACAGTGGTTCTCAATCAAAGACATGCATTGTATGCAACAATAATCTTTTTTTTTTGTAATTTCAATAACTGTTGAGATAGCAAGTCTTTCCTTCTTTCCTATTCTACTCCTCTTATACTAATGACTAATTGATGTCTGTACAAACGAGGGGATATAACACTAACAAATAATCATTTTTAGGATATCATAAATTATTTTTTTGACAAACATCTTTATTGAAGATTTTTAACATTTTATATAAGTATGAGCCAACAGAGAATATTACAAAGTAAAGTAGTAATATGTGATAAGAACAAATCTGTCAGAATATCATAAAAGATTTACACTGGACGATGATTGGACATGTTTGTTCCATAAAGCAATTTTTAGACAAGGCACCTAACTCCTAACAGCCTTAACACTACTATGCATGAGCCCTAGAGTTATAATAATACTCAGTCCATCATGTTTGACCTACAGCAGGTTAGTAAAAGTTAGTAAAGAGAGGCCGTCTCAGGCTTTCTCTGTCCCTCAGTGTTCTGTGCCCCCTTTCTTGTGTTGTTTGTAACTCTATATTCTCTTGGTGTCTCTCATTTACATCTTCTTCTATTTGTAGTCCCCATTTCTTCTCTGTGCCCCCCTGTGTTGTCTCTCTGTGTTCTGGCTCTCAGTGTTCCCTACGTTTTCTCCCTCCCTCTCTCTCTCTCTCTCTCTATATATCTCTGTTCTAGCTCTCTGTATTTTAAAGTTGCCCTGTCCTCCACCCTGTGTGGTCTCACTGTGCTCTCCAATGTTCTGCCTCTCTGTGCTCCCCCATGTTGTCTCTCAGTGCTCCTCTACTTCTTCCCTTGTCTACTGTGTCCTGTTCTGTCTCAAAAAGCTGTGCTGTAAAGGTTGGCCATTCTGAGACCCCTGCCAACACCTAAAGTACATTCAGACTTGCAACTACCTGGCAAACCCAACCAAAGAGTTACTCCCATAGAAAGCAAGTTCAGACTGCTCTCCAAGTCGTGTGTTCAAGGCGAATCTTTAATAAAGATCTTATAAAAGCAACCCATGAATGAGAACACAACATAGTGATTGTCTATATGCAGCCCTATTAAATTGGGCAACTAACCCATATGTGAAAGTTACAGTACAACATGCATTTTAAAGCAACCAAAATTATGAATATGAAAAGAAGGGTAGTATTACTCTGCAAAATTGAGGTATATTACAGCATATTCACTGACATCAATGGCCGCCAGACCACCCTCAACAACTGGACACAGATCTATCGGTCGAGTTAGAAAAAGCAGTGTCCCATGCACATTTAGTGGATGAATATGGATGACTACTAGAGATGAGCGAATCATTCAAAATTTTATTTGCTGAACATTCGCCAAACTTTTCCTAAGATTCGTATATTCGATGAATAGATTTGTTGTATTTGCGTACAAAATATACGTTATTATGTGCTAATAGCGATTATTCGCGCACTAATAATGAACACTCTTAAAAAATGTACGCAACTTCTTAGAAGACGTACGCATGAGCGTACAAATAGCGTACAAATCCTCAGCGTACTATTGTCTACGCAATCGATTACGTAATAGGCAGGCACGTACAACGAGAGGCCGCGGCGTGCACTCCTCAGAGGCAGAGCGAATTTTAGAAAATGGCATCCAGGCGATCCTCATCATTTAGCTCTGCTGCACAGCTGAAATACATAGTCCGGCTGATGGACCAGCAGGATTATGATTTACGATGGCACACACTGCCACCCGAACCAGCATAAAAAGGAGGTGATCCAGCAGGTGATCCGAGGCTTGCTCCATCGTTTCAACACCATGCAGACCCCGGGCCAGATCCAGCGTAAATGGTCAGATCTGAAATCGCCCTCAGAGGCAGTATGTATATTTGAGGTAGAACAAGTAAGGTGCTGTCTATCCGGCTAAGTGCATAGTACAACCATCCACCATACAATAAAGTGAATATGAGGACACATTGCGGTACCTGTAAAGAAATACACACAATGGGCAACATACTTGAAAACGTTGCTGTAAGGTAAAAACATTAGTGCAAACAATCTATTGCAAACAATATAGTGCAAATACATTATAGGTATAATGTAAACATTTTAAATATCACCCACCTACATAGTATGCTCACAGATACGTTTAAGTCTCTTTTCTTCTGACGCTTGTCATACAACTGGAACAGAGTCCCATACTCAGTTGTAATTTGTAATCCACATAGGTAATTGTAATCCAAATGGGTAATAAAATAGCAGCAAAGGTTCCTTAAAAAACCCTCTTTCAAGGGACTCCCCAATAACCTGAAAAGGGGAAAAAAAGGGATGAGGCGCACGTATGCGCAACTTGGTTAAAACTTTTTTTCTGATGGGGGGGAGTCCTGACAATCCATGTCCATCTGGGTGAGGACAAACGCAGGGCAACAAAAATAAAAACAAAAGCCAACTAGTGCTCACCCTTCAAGTAAAGTCCACGTTGTGGCTTCCATAAGAGCTGCAGGATCCTTACTGAAGGGCCTGTAGGTCCTCTTCACTGCTGCTGGAGCTAAAAGACATGAGAGGGCGCTTCTGCCTCATGAAAGCTACACTGGCTTTGGCAGCAGAGCTCCACCAATCTCTCAGGGATGGTCTTGGTAGTGACCGGGCAGTCACACTGGCAAGGGCCATGGCAACTTGGGCCTTGCCCTTTACCTTGTAGGGGCCAGATCCTCCCACCGGCATACAAGGTGACAGAATCTCCGGCTGTAAGGGCTCTGGTAACGGTCTTCTGCGAGCGGTGGACTGTGCAGCCTGCACCTGCCATGACAGTTGGTATTGTACCACCGATGGCTGGTACACGAAACTGTTGGTGGTCATCTGTCCCACATGAAGGATCGTCAGCGGTGGCAAATCTGGTATCAGGGGTTCCAGCTGAGCTTGGGATTTCTCCTCAGATCGCAGAGTCCCATTATTGGTCTCATGGGAACACCGAGCCTCTTCTGCGGCCTGGGCCTCCTCAGTCCAGTCTTCCAGGGGCGCTGCATGAGTAGCTGGTCGCGTAAGGAGTTTCACCCCAGTAGCAAAGGGGCCTTGGAGGCTCTTCATGGGGGTATACTCTACGTAATCCCCTGCATGGATATTGTGGCGGACGGGCGGAAGATACGGCCGCTTTACAGAACAGCGGTTCACGTATAATTCCTCTGCCGTCTCCTCATCTGCTATAAAACCAACTCCCTGTTCGACACTGAACCACATAACGGTACCCTTTCTGCGCTCCAGCTTGGGGTCACCGGACCGTGGGTGCTCCAAAACCTGCACAACCCACTCCTCTACCAACTTTTTGTATTCCCAGAGGGTCAGGGCGTTCCGGGTGACAGCTTCGGGGACCATCAAATTTTGGCGAAGGGAGTAGTCCTTGCGCGGTGGAGCGGGAACTCCTGCCGCATCAGCCAGCGGAGTGAACACCTCAGCGGGCACCTCAACCGACTTCTTAGGCTGCCGGACATGTTGAGAGACGTAGATATCCTCCTTTTCCTTCTCCTCATAGGGGTCGGTGCCCCACACCATGCCTCCCCAGTCAGGGCCTCGCTGTCTCGCCATCTTAATTGCCTGAGTTGCCTCGTCTTCCTCTCGCACTGGAGAAGGAGGCGGAGCTACCGGGGAGGAGTCTTCATCGCCAATGAATTGAATTTATACGCAACAGCGTACAGAGTAACTTATACGTAGCAATAGTGTATAATTTCTAGGACAAACTACGTAGCGAATGTGTACAAAGACGAAGCAAATCACCTAATATTCGGATTCGCTTCGCAGCTGAAAATTCCCAAGATTCAATACGAATCAACGAATCGACAAATTGATTCACTCATCTCTAATGACTACCCCTATCTCCCCAACTACTAGTGGAGATACCACTACTTTTTGTGAAAGAGGCAGGGATGTTTAAAAATGTCAGGAGTCTGCAAATTTCAGTAAAAAACTGGATTTGTGCCAAAACCTTTTTGCATCAGTTTTCTGGTATACAAGCTTATTTTATCTCCCCTATATGTTTCAGTCTGAAATGTTGCTGCATTTCAGAAATAACATGGGATGAGGCATAATATAAGGTGCGGCTTAACAATATTTTCCTAGTGCAGACAGGACAGGGAGTTGGGGGAGGGGTGACTATTGCTGCAACAGGTTGTCCTACAGCCACAAAACAATGAGGAGGAAAAGGAGGACATGGCTGAGCTTCTGGGACACATAAAAATATATATTTTATCTATTTCTCATTTTTAATAGTAAAATGATAAAAAGAAGAAGAAATAGAAGGAGTTCAAAGAGGACCTGTTACCACTCCTGACATGCCTATTTTAATAGCTTCAAACATTTACCAACAGTTCTGGAGCATGTATTCTTATGGCTCTATGTTGTGCCATTCCTCTATTATTTCTACTAGAAGTTATGAACAATTGCTAGCAGTCTGCAGTAAGGGTACAGAGGGGTAGTAACCAGTTGGGGGGGTGTACCTGCACAGTCTGAACATGGAAGCACTGATTGGATAGAGTGAGTCTGTGCAGGTACGAACCCCCAACTGGTTACCTCCCCCCTGTACCCTTACTGAAGACTAATAGCAATTGAATTATAATTTCTAGTAGAAATAATAGAGGGATGGTACAACATTTTTTTTTTTTATTCTGACCTGAACTTTGAAAAAACACTAGCATCATTTGTAGCACTAATTTAGTATTCTGCAAGTACAGTATATTGTGGGATATATGTTTTTATTATTATACCTTTCTCTCATCCACAGGTTCATATGTGGAAATATACTTCTTCATAACTTGTGATGCCAGCACTTGAAAACGTAGTCGAAATTCTGTGAGGCCCATACGATCAGCATAACCTGTTAAGAAAAACAGTAAAAAAAATTGATAATTATTTACATATTTTTATATATGCCATCTTTAATGCATTTTGTTACATAGTTTTGCACCATGATAGTAGCTTTCCAAAGATGAGGTTATATGCCACTGACCATAGCAAAACCAAGAGAAAGCCACATAATATACCAGTGTGGCTTTATGACCCCCTGTTACAAATCTGAGTCAGCCTACCAGTTGTCCTTATCAATATCATGCATAGGGTCGTCTCTCCTGATATGAGAAGCTTACCTACTTCAGTAGACTTTTGTCCTTCAAATAATAACATGCTGAACAGTATCAGAAAAGTGCTCTTATTAATGGAACATCTAGACTTTAGTGGTCTACCTAATTTACTTTACATGGGATTTTCCTTGTACAGATGCCAGGTGAACAGACCTACTGTGACAGCACACAAAGTACTAGGGCTCTGCTATACTTAAAGGGCTACAGTAGAGATGAGCAATTCAATTCTACTGAATCAAAATCCACTCTGAATTTCTTAAAAAAAGCCTGAATCTCATTGACAGACAACTTTTTTTAGTGTGATTGCCCCTCATTAACACAGGGCAGAGAGAACTGTCTTAACTGGGAAGAGGCCTTAGTCAGGATCCAGGCAGTACTATTTTCACTCAAGGAGAGCATCTATTAGGTATAATAAATATTGTAGAACAAACACTGGGATTATGGGAAAAAGAAATGCAAATGAGCTTTTTTTTCAAAATTATCTTCATTACTTCATTAGAATGAAAGCTAGTTTGGAAAGAATGCTATTTTTTTCCCAGACACTCAGAGGAGTGTTGCTTGACCTACAATACTCCTCATGTCTACTAGGCTCTTTACATAAGGAGAAATAGTACCTCCTGGATACTGACCAAGGCCTCTCAATCACCTTAAACAGCTAACTGCAGATGAGATGCTGGTTATCTATTGTCCCAGTTATGCTTTAAGGCCTATTTAAAAGATTGAGCATTGGCTTACAAGATAGCTAGCAGAGGTTTATCTCTTTTTCTTTTGTTAAGAAAGCTAATTTGAATGTCACTCTTGGTTGGCCTTTAAGCTTCCTCTCGAACTTTCAATTTGGTTAAAATTGATAAGTGCCAACTTTTAATGAGTGTGTTCATCCTTAGACTACAGCATCCAAAGGAACAAGGCACAAATCACATCTTAGATTAAAAAAAACCTCCATATGGAGGTACAGTACGAGATTATAGACTTCTATCAGTGTCATATTATGGCTTGAAGAAACTTGAAATTTGAACAGATCCATAATAGTGTTCACGAGGCCTTAAGGTGATGAACACAATACTGTCAGCTAACTTTATCATCTCTTATACAAGACTTGAATAAGTGCTACATACATTTGGAGAAATTAGCTACAGTACCAGCATTTAGAATGTTAATGCTTGTCAAGGGAAATACATTTTTTACTTATTTAAACAGATATAATGGATGTAGCAATTTTGCCTAAAACTTCCTAGAAGCTATTTGTTAACATCATTAATTACTTAGAAGTCATAATGTTCTTCATCCTAATGGGCCAGGTACATTATTTGTCATATGCAGCAATCACATCTTTAGTCCATGTCATTATCTGGAACAATCATTAAATCATTAGCAATATATTTTCTCGCACGGTATGCAGGTATTTAGAAACAGCTTGTCAGTAGTGTGACACAGCTCATATGAAATATTTGCAATGATCAATTATTATGTATGTACATTAACAGCCCTGTGTCATCCTGAGACAAATAGAGGAGCACTGTTAGGCTCCATTCACACGTCCTGTTTTTCTTTCCTGATTCGATCCTGATTTTTTCAGGACCCATTGAAATGAATGGATCCGCATCAGGATCGAATCAGGAAAGAAAAACAGGACGTGTGAATGGAGCCTTATTTCTATTTGACTGGATTTTTAGAGATAACTCAATTAACAGACATAATAATCTAAATAGCGGCAGACAATGCCAGTCTGCTGCCTCTAAAGCTAACGAACCATGGTATTTTAATGGGAATTGCTTTTTAGAGAAGATTATATTTTGTACATCTCTACCAAATTATGATTTTAGGTACTTGTTCCCAAAAATAGAAATCCTGGAGATAAAAAATGGGTTTGATTTATAAGTATTGGGAAAGGTTGTCAAAACAAAATGTACATTAAAGATGAGAAAGCTAAGGGGACATATATGACTTCTTAATATAAATATGTAAGTAGCAAAACCTGTTATTTGGCTTTCAGAACCTACAGAGAACACATAACCAATCCATTGAGCTAAGGTAAGAGTTATTTTGGTGTCTTTGCTGTAAATTTATGGAGAAAGATCCTACGTGATGTGGTAATGGTAGTAAGAGTAGTTATGACTTGGGGTGCGGTTATAGTATAAAGTATGTGTAAATAGGCATTAAAGGCTTAGACATTTGTCATGGCGGAGTTAGGCCTCATTCATACACACATATTTTATGAATAATAGTTTTTTATTAACATTTTCAAGTTTTACAACAAGGAAATTCGTGACAAATGCAAATGGACGTAAGTCCCAACAGATAAAGTGTACAAATGAGTAGTCGAAATGTTAATGCCCGTGGTGAGGCTCAGTATAGATCTTCCATGGATAATATTACATGGCAAAAGGCAACACCTCAACTACTGCCAGAGGTCTATTAAAGTCACACACAGTAGGATATAAAACAATTCAAATAAAAAGAAATAAAAAGACAAAATTAACAAGTATTGGGTGCTGTGCAGCTCAGTAATGTAAAATCTTTAAGAGTCACCTGGCGTCACGGGTTATATGTCGTATGTGACACCCAGGGGTTCCATGTGATTGCTGTAGTTTTGGGAGACATCAAAGTTTCTGGCCACATTCTTTCATATCGGCAGGTTGTATTAATTGCTTCAATAGTTTCTCGTAATTCTGGGGGATCCATAGATTTCCAATGTCTGGTAATCACTAATTTTGCATGGAGCAGAATGTGTCCACTAATGTTCCTATATCTGGGGGGAATTTGGTCAATGCCTATAAATAATAGTGCTAGTGTTGGGGATGGTGGAATCGGGAGAGATGCGAGTTGTTGAATCAGAGCAAACACCTGTTGCCAGTATGATGCTAGTTTAGGACAAGCCCATAATGTGTGATATAAGGAACCTGTGTGTCCACACTGCCTCCAACAACAGGGAGAAGTACCTGGATATATTCGGCTCAGTCTTTCAGGCGTATAATACCACCTAAGTATAGTTTTTAGACCAGCTTCATAATGGGTAGTACATTTAAATGTGGAGGTCAAGAATGACAATGCACTGGTCCAGTCTTCCGCTGAATACGTAGTATTCAGTTCCTGCTCCCATGATAGCATAGGAGAGGACTTGACTAGGGTGTTTTTATGTCCTAACAAATCATAGATGAATCTAGTAGTATGTTTCTTGAACAGCGTGGGATGCTGGAAAAGTTTATAAATATCTGAGTTACATTTGGGGGGATGGCTGAGGAATAAATTCAGACAGTGACGGATCCTTAAATAGGATAGGAATTCAGAGTGAGGTAATCTTTTTGTCTCACGGAGATGTTCAAAAGAAACTACCATGGAATTTTCTATTAGATCAGTAGCTAATAAAATGCCAGCAGTACGCCATCTATGTAGGTTAATGTTTCCAATATGTGATTCCATAACATCAATAGAGATATATGGGAGCATATGGAGACCAGGACTTCCCTGAGATCTATGAATCCGGGACCACATGGCTCCAGCATGAGCTATCGTTAGAAGTGGAGCAGCCAGTGTGTGAGTGCTCCACGCAACCCTACATAGATAGTCTTGCAACGTCCCAGTATGTAACATCTGCGTTTCAAGGTGTACCCACGACTTGCTAGAGGACAGTGTCCACCATTCCCTAATGAAGGAAAGCCCAATAGCTACATAATAATCATAAATAGACGGTAAACCAATACCACCTGCCCTTTTCTTCCTAAGTAATATAGAGTGTGCTATCCGCAGACGCGAGGCATTCTAAACATATGAGTTCAGAATCCTCTGTGCTGATTGGAAAAAAGAGGCAGGGACAGGAATTGGCAGAGCCCTAAACACATATATCAATTTAGGTAACGTCATCATTTGAAATGCAGCGACTCTGCCAACCCAGGAGATATCTTTCATAGCGAAGTTAGCAAAATCCTTAGACATAACATCCAACAAAGGAACATAGTTACTCTGGTATGCAAGGGAGCAGGGTAAGTCAATTTAATCCCAAGGTAGGGAAGAAAAGATTCTTGCCAGTCTAGGGGGAACAGTCCCTTCAGATAGTGTAGTTCTGGAGTGGGGATATTAATTGGAAGAGCTTGCGATTTAGAGCTGTTGATTTTGTAGTAGGACAGGGATCCAAACATGGAAATTATTGTGAATGCTGCAGAGAGGGACTTTCTGGGATTAGTTAAAGTCAAAATAATGTCGTCCGCATATAGAGAGATTACATAGGACTTACCCCCTATCTCCAATCCCTCCACCTCTCCAGAGAGTCTAATATGTCTAGCAAGAGGTTCCAAAGCCAAAATAAATATCAAAGGGGACAGAGGGCATCCTTGGCGAGACCCATTAGTAATATCAAATTTGTCAGACAGTACACCATTAACAAAGACTCTAGCGGCAGGGTGGGAATATAAACCCTGAATGGCGTTTATGATAGGGCCTGTGAAACCCATTTTCTCTAGGACCGAGAAGGCATAAGACCATCTGAGCCGATCGAACGCCTTTTCAGCGTCCAAGGTGACCGCTATCAATTGCATTCCACGCACTTCTGCTATGTTGAAAAGGTCAAACAGGCGTCTAGTATTATCCGAAGCCTGTCTGCCCTTGACAAAACCAGTCTGATCTTCCTCAATTAAGAGTGGAAGGATTGGAGACAGTCTAGAAGCAATGAGTTTTGCAAATATTTTAATGTCCGAATTTAGGAGGGAAATGGGGCGGAAATTTGGTGGAGAGTCCTCCGGTTTCCCAGGTTTTGGGAGGGTAACAATTAGTGCTAGCAGCATGTCAGGAGGAAAGACAGTTCCAGACATGGCGCGTTGAAAGATATTTATTAAATGCGATAATAAAGGTGTAATAAAATGCTTGTAATATTCGTTTGATAGCCCGTCAGGTCCTGGGGATTTACCGGCCGGGAGGGATGAGATTATTTTTGTGAGTTCTGATTGAGTGAGAGGTGCATTTAAGGATTCCAATTGAGAAGGAGAAAGAAGAGGAAGGTTCGCTTTTGTTAAGAAATCCTGGAGTAGGGAGTCATAGTTCGGTGGAGGGGCAATAGAGTCTTTAAGATTATAAAGACTAGCATAATACTGTCGAAATTGCTCTGCTATGTCTCTGGGGTCATAAAGCTTAGCTCTGGAGGAGGAATGTAGCAAAAAGGGAATTTTGGTTTTTGTATGCATCGTCTTAAGCTTGCTAGCTAGTAGTTTACCTGCCTTGTTCCCCTGTGCATAGACTTTAGCCTTCAATCTTGTCAAAGATTTATGGAAATCTGTTTGCATAAGCAGCCTCAGCTTATTCCTTTCCTCACACAAGTTAGCAGATACAGTGGGAGAGGGACATTGCTTATTTATTTTCTCTAGTTGAGAGATCTTATCCAAAGACTTCTTAATGTCCTTCTCCCGTCTTTTCCTCTCCATATGATTATATTTAATTAGGAGGCCTCTTATATATGCTTTATGAGCCTGCCAAAGCACAAAGGGATCTTCTACTGACCCTTCATTGAGTTGGAAAAATTCTTTTAAGGCTGACATAAGTTCAGGTTTATATTTAGAATGGGAAAACAAAAAGGTATTGTTCCTCCACACAGGAGATAGGTTGGATTGATATTTGTCCATGAGTGTTAATGTGATGGGAGCATGGTCAGACCATTTAATGGTGCCAATAGAGGATGACATAGTATGAAATAAGGTCGTATGGTCTACTAGGAACATATCAATTCGGGAGTATGAGGAGTGTATCGGGGAAAAGAAGGTGAAATCTTTTTCCTGGCTATGTTGGGCCCGCCACACATCTATTAAGTTTTCGGATTGTAAAAAAGGAAGTAAGCTAGATGTCGAACGCCTCTGTGTGTTTGTGGAGTCCAGGGAAGGGTCTGAAATAGTATTAAAGTCCCCACATAGAATTAGTTTTCCCTGTTTTACCTTATTCACTCTTCGCATTACTTTATGGAGAAATGACAACTGACGAGAATTCGGTGCATATACGTTCACCAGAGTATATATAATATTGTTCACCTTGCATACCAGGATGAGAAATCTGCCCCGCTGGTCCACTGTCTGTGAGAGGAGGGAAAAAGAGACAGAGTTTTTAATGGCAACAAAAACCCCTTTAGACTTTTTCACATTGTGAGCATGAATAATAGTGGGGAAGAGGCGGTGTCTGATACGGCTAGCATCTGCCCGCAAAAGATGTGACTCCTGCACACAGATTATATCTGCTCCATCCGACAGCGCCTCCCTCCACAAATAAGCCCGTTTCTGAGGACAATTGAGCCCCTTGGTGTTCAGGGAAAGAATCTTCAATCCCATGGTTTCGGAATGTGACGCCAGTCAAATCTGCAACAGCACTCAACCTACAAGAATAATAAAATAAAAGACGGTAATGCCATCAAATGGAAACGTAAATGAGTAGAGCAAAAAAGAGCAACAGAAAGTCCAACAGAAAACATCGCCTAGTATGGCGGGTAAGGGCGATAGTTCCATTCTAAGCCTAAATTTTGTGTTACGAAATAAAGGTGAGAAATATTATGTTAAAGCTCAGATAACATGAACATGCACCAGAAGAGAATTAACGGAAAGATGTCCACAACATTGCACCTTATGCACCTCCACGATCAGCAGAGGTAAGTAAAGCGGTGAATCTTACTCCCATATATAGGGATTTAAAGGATACGTATCCATCACGTTCAAGGGAGGACAGATGATTATATTGGAGATCTAGTCCCCAATGGATTAAACTGGAACATGGGCGGAGTTCAAGTTCGTCCATGACGGGGGGTTTCTTGACGATGATAGGAGGCTCTTGGATTGAATGGTGTGGAATGTCTAGGATCCAATGTTGAGAGAGGAATCTGCCAGGTCTTCAACAGGGCTTGTCCTTCTTCGAATGTTCTGACCACATGAGTCTGGCCACTCTTGGTAATCAGCAACTTTAACGGGTATCCCCACTTGTATACAAAACCACAATCCCGCAAAGTTATTGTAATAGGTAGCAACAAGCGGCGCTGACGTAAGGTATATGCAGATAAATCTGTATAAAGACGGAGAGATTGGAATGGTTCAGGTAAGGTACCTGCTTTCCTGGCTGCATTCATTACAGCTTCCTTGGTGGGAAAAAAGTGAACTCTGGTCAAAGTGTCCCGCGGTGCCTCAGGATCAATATGTTTAGGCCTAGGGACCCGATGTGCTCTATCTATTATTAATTCTGACTGCGTCAGTTGAGGTACAAGAGATAGAAAGAGCTTTTGCAGGTAAGAGGTCAGTTCAGAGTTAGAAATGTCCTCTGGGATGCCACGAATCTTTATATTATTCCTACGTGAGCGGTCCTCCATATCCGCCATTTTCAATTTCAAGGCCTCCAATTCATCAGACATATCATTATGAGCATCAATAACTGTATTTTGTGAGGTAGCAAACTCAGCCATTTTTGATTCAACATGAGAAAGCCTGTTTTCTGCAGCTTGAACCTTTGAAGTTAAAGGGACAATCAAAGCTGCAATATCGTGTTGCATAGAAGACCTCAACGCTATGAGCATGTGCTTCAGGGTATCCTCAGATACCAATTTTTCCGACGTAGGGAAATCTGTCAATGGTACCTCTGTGGGGTAGGCCCCTGCAGGTGAGATGGACAAGGAACCAGTCTGCGGGTCTGTGTCAAGGTCCATGCGCTGTCTTCGCTTCTGTGGGCTAGAAGAAGGTGACGAGACAGATGCAGCTGCTGTTCCGGTCGCGGCGCCATTTTGAGGAGATGCAGGGTCTCGGCTGTGGATGGATTCCTCACCCAGTGTAGGCGGCATGGACGGGGATCCAGTGTCCGGAGAGTGGTCAGGTATGAGTGGAGGAGAGGGAGTCTCAGCCCGTGGGAGCTGCGGGGGAGTCAGCGCGCGTATCGGAGAAGGTGAGCCCGCGCGGCCAGTGCTGCAGGCGCCATCTTGGATTCCTCCCTTCTCGAAATATTTCTCCAAATTCTCACTTTGCAGCCTAGGTAGTTGCCTTTTGTTCTTCCCCATCTCTTCAGGAGTATAGATTCGAGCCCACTGACCCAATCAGGGTGATGTAGTTAGTGGATCGCTGCGGTATAGTCGCTCATGGTGCAGGAGCTGTAGTCTCACGCTGCCATCTCAATCGGCGGCCAAGCCACGCCCCCCATACACACATATTTTAATAAGAATTTTTCATCAGTATTTGCAAGCCCAGGCCAGAAATTGGACCCAAACACAGAAAAAGTATAATGGTTTTGCTTACAGATACTGATGCTAATACTAACCTGAATACAAGTGTGAATGAGGCCTTTACTAGAGTATACAGCTAGAATGTCACCTAAAGAGCTATCAGATTCCCAGTAGGAAGGTGTTTGTCATCCTCTGAATCAACTGGGTTTCATGTTATTTTTTACAACCTGCTTTCTGCATAATATTTTCTCCATGAAAGATTTGTCATTGTGGTGGTGTAATCTATTCTGGAGCTTTTCAAACTATTTCCTTCTGGGCCAGCAAAAACCATGGGGGCACCTGGGTATCAACCACATTACATATCCATGCCACCAAACACCATTTACAGTACCTCCCACAACACTTACCATTCCGTGCTCCTGGATCAACTACTGCAAGAAGGAAGTTATAAGCAAAAAATATGTAGGAATAAGAAATGTAGGAATTTTTGATAATGAACCCTTCCCAGGAGAGAAGTGTCAAGTCATGGGACATCAGGAATATCCTTCACAATTAGGGATGTTTGGGAGGCATATAACTTTGTATGAAGAACTGTGGGTGTCTTACCAGTGAAGTCAATGAACCACTGTAGGCAACACATTAGGACAAGGGTTGAGCGAACTTTTGTTTTCAATTCTTTTATGGATTCTGCTACCATGGACCATAAGTTATGGTCCGTGGTAGTGGAATCCATAACAGAATTCTTAGATAACCCAAACCCGAACCTTGTACGCCGAACATGAAAACACAAGTTCGCTCATCCCTAATTAGGAGTCCTTGTCTATATGCAGGGGTGGATTGGCCATAGACCTTACAGGGAAATTTCCTGGTGGGCCGATGCCCAGGGGGCCGCCTGAGCCCTCCTCACAGCCGGCCAGTGGAAGTTTTTGGGGATGTATTTTGTGCTGTTGGCAGTATTTTGTGATGGACTGTGGTATTTGGCTCTGTTTGGGTGGTATAATGTGCCACAATATGGTATTGCTGGCCCTGCCTTCCATCAATTTGGACCCGACTTTTAGCCACTTTTAGCTTTTTTTCCAGGGCCACTTATGTTCCCAGTCCACTCCTGTCTATATGTCATCTGGACCTGATTTTTAAATTTCTATTGCAACTACAGTATTCTATAAGCAGTACTGAACTGTGCAGGGTGGGCAAAGCAAATAATAAGATAAATTAACCATAAATGCACAAATACAGCATTTCAGTGAGTGCAAAAAACAGCATTCATGCCCAGAAATTACGCCTAGCCAGCATAAGTGGGCGTTGGATGGGCCAATTTTTTAGAAAGCTTCATTGTTATTTTTTCAAGCATTGCAGGTAATATTCATGGGCCGATTACAACTATTTTATGGTGCAAGTGTTCTGTACTGGAATTCTGGAGCAATACAATGTACAATTATGTAGCCTCTGCTATGAAATGAATGAAACATATTTCTCATTGTAGCCAAATAAATCATGAAATGACTGAGTTAACATTTTCAAAATCAGTGAACATATCCAATACCAAATAGTATCTTGGCATAGTATTACAAATTTAGAATTGATGGAAATGACGAGCCTCTGTTTAGTATGCTGAACTATGCTGTGCTATACAGGGGATTAGTCTGATTAAATGGATGAGTATAAAATGATCTCCAATGATAGGAGAATGTATTTACGGGCCATTGAAATTCAGGTTGACTTATACTGTAGCTTACTAGATAATGACAAAGAAAAAAAAAAGCACAGAATTCTCTAAAATTAGTGGCAAATTTGTAGTGAAAAATCTATTTCACCATTAATTTAATTTGTATTACATTACAATAAAACAAATTTTCTTAAAACAAACGTGTCTTCTGACCCAAAAATGTTATTTGAAACTCTACTTTTGGGACAAATTTTCTAAAGTGGCACCATTTTTAAAATTTGCTTTATTAGGGTAGTTTGGTTAGTGAATGCAACATTGTAAATCGAAGTCTGAGTAAGTCTGAAGCATACCTTTAATCAGTGGTTTAGACTTATGCTCTGTGTCTATGCTATACTGCAGCTGTGCATGTTCAGATTGAATGCTATACATAAGCGCACACCGGCTAAAACTTCGCCAGGAAGTATGATAGGGTTAATTTATTTTAAAGCAAGAATAGAATCAACTTAACAGAAGAATAATTATCAAGTAACTGCCATGTACTGTATGTACAGTATATGGTCACATTGATGCTGCTTTAAAGGCTTTATTGGAGTGGCCAGCTAGCCTACGAGAAATGGTGTTTGAAAGTTTGTGAACCCTTCAGAATTTTATATGTTTCTGCATAAATGTAACCTAAAAATACATCAGATTTTCCTAAAGTCCTAAAAGTAGAAAAAGATAACCAAATCAAACAAATGAGTCTTTGCTTTCAGTATCTGGTGTGACGCCCCTGTGCAGCAATCACTGCAACGAAACATCAAGTAATTGTTAATTAGTCCTGCACAACGGCTTTTTAGCCCATTCCTTTGAGCAAAACAGCTATTACTCTGTTATGTTGCTTGTTTCCTGTTCTTCCACGACATTTATATTGGACTCAGGGCAGAACTTTGACTTAAAGGGTTATTCCCATCTCTTAGTGACTCTAATTTCTGATAGTTGTGGGTCCCAGAGGTGATACTTAGAATGGAGGCTGCAAAGTGCTAGAGGCATGTACGGCCACCCTCCATTCATTCCTATGAATACGTAGCCAAGCAGCACACTCAGTTATTTTCGGAAGTCCTATTGAAATGAGCAAAGCCACTGCTCCATTCACTTCTATGGTGCTTACAGAAATAGGCGACCCAGTGCTCGGCTATTTTCAGTGCTCTTATTGGAATGAATGGAGGGTGGCCGTACAAGCACGGTGTGCCCTCCAACATTTTGTGAGCTCCGTTCTAAGTAGAGATCCGTTCTCAGGATATATCATCAATATGAGACTGGTGGGGGGGGTCCGCATCCCGGCACCCCCACAATCAGCTGTTTGAAGGAGTCGAGGTACTCATGTGAGCTCCTGTGAGCATTGTGGTCTCCTCGCAGCTTACCAAACTTAGTACCATACATGAGAGCTGTATATGGCTATATAAATCTGGTGGCGAGAGGATGTCAACATGTTTGCATGTGTGCAAGCTGCTGTATACTAAAGATTCTTATCAAGTATGCCAGAAAAGTGATGTAATAAAAAGTACACTTTAAAGGTGTGGTCAACATTTTTTTTTCTCTAAAAGGCAGGAAGGTATTAGAACACTAAAAGGTTCTACTCCCTATTCCAGACCTTCTCCATTACAATGTCACCAGGCTTTGTTTTAAGGGGCACCTGTCAGCAGATTTGTAGCTATGAAACTGGCTGACCTGTTACATGTGAGCTTGGCAGCTGAAGGCATCTGTGTTGGTCACATGTTTATAAGTGGCCACATTGCTGAGAAAAACGTTTTAAAATATGCAAATGAGACTCTAGGGGCAACGTGGGCGTTTTCATTACACCTAGAGGCTCAGCTCTCTCTGCAACTGCTGCATCTTCTGTACTTTAGTAGGGCCAGGCAGTGAAAACATCATCATGCCTGCCTGGTACTGTCAAGCAAAGTGCAGAGGGAGCGGCAGTTGCAGATAGAGATCATCTGACATATTTAATGTAGTTAAATGACTTTTTTGCATGTTATAAAATCTTCTGCATATTTAGAATAAATAGTAATTCTTTGTTCAGAAACCTCTGTCTTAAAAAATGCAAGAAATGTCATTGAGAAGTGCATTTAAAGGGAACATGTAATATTGTACATGTAGTCCTATCCATGGGCAGCATGTCATAGAACAAGATTTGCTGAGTAGATTGTGTGGGAAAAGAGTCAGTAAAACTTGCATTTTTCATTTAGATCCCTGCTCTCCGTGTGCTTATCTCTGTTTGTATAGTAATACAGGAGAAACCATCAAGCACCGATTGGACTGCCCACTGGACTCCTAAGCTTAGAAAGAGCAGAGATATAAATGATTAAATTAATATTTATACCAAATCTTTCTTCCAAAAACAACACCACCCCTGTCCACAGGTTGTGTGTGGTATTACAGCTCGACCTCTTTGACTCTAATGGAGCTGAGATGCAATACCAGGTACAACCCATGAACAGCTAAGGTGCAGATACCATTGTCAATGTTATAGGGTCCCTTTAATTTTAAATATAACTAAAATGTAGAGGCATGCACTCTATACTCTGGGTATGTGTAGATAATGCTGCGGATTTATTAAAAAAAACAAATGGCTAATACCTAGGGTATAATCAAAAACACATACATAAAGTACAATATAAATGCAGCTAAAAAATTTAAAATATAAAAATGATTTATACCAAATCTTTCTTCCAAAAACAACACCACCCCTGTCCACAGGTTGTGTGTGGTATTACAGCTCGACCTCTTTGACTCTAATGGAGCTGAGATGCAATACCAGGTACAACCCATGAACAGCTAAGGTGCATTTTTTTGTAATAAAGCAGACATATTTTTCTAATCCTGGACAACCCCTTTAATCTGCTCAGCACCTCTTGGTCTAAACATGTGCCTGAAGATCAGATACCATTGTCAATGTTATAGGGTCCCTTTAATTTTAAATATAACTAAAATGTAGAGGCATGCACTCTATACTCTGGGTATGTGTAGATAATGCTGCGGATTTATTAAAAAAAACAAATGGCTAATACCTAGGGTATAATCAAAAACACATACATAAAGTACAATATAAATGCAGCTAAAAAATTTAAAATATAAAAATGATGCAATAATATAGAAATATCACAAGTTCCAATGTGTGGGGACTGGTAGAATGACCACTGATGGAATCTGTAAACCAAATCAAGAGATCAATGTCCAGTTAATAATCATCTGAGGCAGGGCCACTTCTGCCATGAGGCGAGATGAGGATCTCGCCTCAGGCGGCAGTTTTTATGTAATTCTGCGGGGCGGCATCCACACAGCAGTTAAACACTGCTGGTGGATGTGCTGCTCTCCCCATCAGCTTCTTGTGCCCCCCTCAGACCAGCCCACCTAGCCACTTAAAAAAAAACATACTTACCTGTCCTGCGCTGCCCTCAGGTTCCGCGCTCCACTGTCTTCCCTTCCTTCTGAGGTCTGATGGGGGCACAAGACGCTGATCTGAGGTCTGATGGGGGCACAAGACGCTGATCTGAGGTCTAATGGAGCACAAGACGCTGATCTGAAGTCTGATGGGGGCACAAGACTCTGATCTGAGGTCTGATGGGGGCACAAGACCCTGCTCTGAGGTCTGATGGGGGCACAAGACGCTGATCTGAGGTCTGATGGGGGCACAAGACGCTGATCTGAGGTCTGATGGGGCACAAGACGCTGATCTGAGGTCTGATGGGGGCACAATGTGTTGATCTGAGGTCTGATGGGGGCACAAGACGCTGATCTGAGGTCTGATGGGGGCACAAGACGTTGATCTGAGGTCTGATGGGGGCACAAGACGCTGATCTGAGGTCTGATGGGGGCACAAGACGCTGATCTGAGGTCTGATGGGGGCACAAGACGCTGATCTGAGGTCTGATGGGGGCACAAGACGCTGATCTGAGGTCTGATGGGGGCACAAGACGCTGATCTGAGGTCTGATGGGGGCACAATGTGTTGATCTGAGGTCTGATGGGGGCACAAGACGCTGATCTGAGGTCTGATGGGGGCAAGGGAAGGGGGCGCCATTTCATTTTTTGCCTCAGGCAGCCGAAAAGCTAGAAGCCGCCCTGATCTGAGGAACAGGTATTGCTATGCCTAATTGTCAACTTGTATTTCTGGTGGTGGAATTAGATGCAGTGTCTGTTTTTTATGTTGCCTATTTGCATAGACACCTATTCCTGTGTGTTTTATCCACAGGTACTAAACACAATAGTTCCAGGCTTTCACATGCACGTGTGTGCGGGTTGAGACGATGAATAATCGCACAGCTGTGAATGCTATGTTACTACTGTCTCATCCAGTTCAGAGGAATATGATTAGACAAGTCCCGATTTCATCTCAGTAGGAGGTATAAATGTATTATATAATGCCCAGATGGGCTCTTACCCATCTTAAACCTTGGCAAAAGTCCAGCAGATACAGCTGATGGTGATGATCTGCTGCAGCAGCGAAGAAAGTCTTTTTTTGGACCTGTGCGTCCTGCGTGGAGTGTGCGGTCCCGCGATAGCAAATAGATATTGTGGTAGTCCACTCACGTGGTCTAGTAAGCTGACTCTCTTGTAAGTGGCAGGTCCTGCACAGCTCCAGGTGTTTCGTTGATATATAAAAGACAAACTTTATATACAGACCTTTCGTCTTTCCTCCAAGCAAATCAAAAAGAAGTATATATTGTATATAGGTCCAGACCATCAATATACTTCAACCGTCATACACGTTTCGGAGGATCTACCTCCTTCCTCAGTGGCTAACACTCACACACACTCCACGCAGGACGCACAGGTCCAAAAAAAGACTTTCTTCGCTGCTGCAGCAGCAGATCATCACCATCAGCTGTATCTGCTGGACTTTTGCAAAGGTTTAAGAGGGGTAAAAGCCCATCTGGGCATTATACAATACATTTATACCTCCTACTGAGATGAAATCGGGACTTGTCTAATCATATTCATCTGAACTGCATGAGACAGTAGTAACATAGCATTCACAGCTGTGCGATTATTCATCGTCTCAACCCGCACACGCGTGCATGTGGAAGCCTGGAACTATTGTGTTTAGTACCTGTGGATAAAACACACAGGAATAGGTGTCTATGCAAATTGGCAACATAAAAAACAGACACTGCATCTAATTCCACCACCAGAAATACAAGTTGACAATTAGGCACAGCAATACCTATTCCTCAGATGATTATTAATAGAGATGAGCGAGTAGTGTTCGATCGAGCTGGTATTCGATCGAATACTACGATATTCGGCACACTCGATTTCAATCGAGTATAACGGCGATGGCGCACTTAGAATTCGTTTCCCCTCCCACCTTCCCTGGCGCTCTTTTTCCACCAATCAACATGCAGGGGGGGTATGACAGGCACGCTGAGCACGCTGGCAGCGCGAAAACAGCGTCTACATGCATTGGCTGGAAAAACCATGTGACCTCGAATATTAAAAACTCAGCTCTTCCTGCTCGTACGCATATGCTGCGTGAACTTAGTCAGGGACAGAGGCTGGAGAAGGGAGAGACAGATTTTAGCTGTTGGACAGGCAGGAGCGTGAATAAAAGCCCTTATCAGGGCTACTACAGTGGACTTCAGTGATAGCTTTACTACAATATAGACTTTACAGAGAACGGCTGCTGTATTCAGGGATAGCTGCTGGAGTAGGGACAGAGAGAGGCATTAGTGGTGTATTAGGTGCTCTGCTACATACCAAACTATATTTGGCACTACTGCTGTGTACCTTGAAATATACAATATCTAGGCCTTTTAATTGGCAACTGTACTGTGCGTTCTCTTGCTAAATAATTTCACATACCTGGTGTAAATACCCACCGTCTGTTCAGTTAGTACACGGCTGTGTACTTTGAAATATACAATATCTAGGCATTTTAATAGGCCACTGTACTGTGCGTTCTCTTGCTAAATTATCTCACATACCTGGTGTAAATACCCACCGTCTGTTCAGTTACTACACGGCTTTGTACTTTGAAATATACAATATCTAGGCATTTTAATAGGCCACTGTACTGTGCGTTCTCTTGCTAAATTATCTCACATACCTGGTGTTAATACCCACCGTCTGTTCAGTTAGTACACGGCTGTGTACTTTGAAATATACAATATCTAGGCATTTTAATAGGCCACTGTACTGTGCGTTCTCTTGTTAAATTATCTCACATACCTGGTGTAAATACCCACCGTCTGTTCAGTTACTACACGGCTGTGTACTTTGAAATATACAATATCTAGGCATTTTAATAGGCCACTGTACTGTGCGTTCTCTTGTTAAATTATCTCACATACCTGGTGTAAATACCCACCGTCTGTTCAGTTACTACACGGCTTTGTACTTTGAAATATACAATATCTAGGCCATTTAATAGGCCACTGTACTGTGCGTTCTCTTGTTAAATTATCTCACATACCTGGTGTAAATACCCACCGTCTGTTCAGTTACTACACGGCTTTGTACTTTGAAATATACAATATCTAGGCCATTTAATAGGCCACTGTACTGTGCGTTTTCTTGTTAAATTATCTCACATACCTGGTGTACATACCCACCGTCTGTTCAGTTAGTACACGGCTGTGTACTTTGAAATATACAATATCTAGGCATTTTAATAGGCCACTGTACTGTGCGTTCTCTTGCTAAATTATCTCACATACCTGGTGTTAATACCCACCGTCTGTTCAGTTAGTACACGGCTGTGTACTTTGAAATATACAATATCTAGGCATTTTAATAGGCCACTGTACTGTGCGTTCTCTTGCTAAATTATCTCACATACCTGGTGTAAATACCCACCGTCTGTTCAGTTACTACACGGCTTTGTACTTTGAAATATACAATATCTAGGCATTTTAATAGGCCACTGTACTGTGCGTTCTCTTGCTAAATTATCTCACATACCTGGTGTTAATACCCACCGTCTGTTCAGTTACTACACGGCTGTGTACTTTGAAATATACAATATCTAGGCATTTTAATAGGCCACTGTACTGTGGCGTTCTCTTGTTAAATTATCTCACATACCTGGTGTAAATACCCACCGTCTGTTCAGTTACTACACGGCTGTGTACTTTGAAATATACAATATCTAGGCATTTTAATAGGCCACTGTACTGTGCGTTCTCTTGTTAAATTATCTCACATACCTGGTGTAAATACCCACCGTCTGTCAGTTACTACACGGCTTTGTACTTTGAAATATACAATATCTAGGCCATTTAATAGGCCACTGTACTGTGCGTTCTCTTGTTAAATTATCTCACATACCTGGTGTAAATACCCACCGTCTGTTCAGTTACTACACGGCTTTGTACTTTGAAATATACAATATCTAGGCCATTTAATAGGCCACTGTACTGTGCGTTTTCTTGTTAAATTATCTCACATACCTGGTGTACATACCCCACCGTCTGTTCAGTTAGTACACGGCTGTGTACTTTGAAATATACAATATCTAGGCATTTTAATAGGCCACTGTACTGTGCGTTCTCTTGCTAAATTATCTCACATACCTGGTGTTAATACCCCACCGTCTGTTCAGTTAGTACACGGCTGTGTACTTTGAAATATACAATATCTAGGCATTTTAATAGGCCACTGTACTGTGCGTTCTCTTGCTAAATTAATCTCACATACCTGGTGTAAATACCCACCGTCTGTTCAGTTACTACACGGCTTTGTACTTTGAAATATACAATATCTAGGCCATTTAATAGGCCACTGTACTGTGCGTTTTCTTGTTAAATTATCTCACATACCTGGTGTACATACCCACCGTCTGTTCAGTTACTACACGGCTTTGTACTTTGAAATATACAATATCTAGGCATTTTAATAGGCACTGTACTGTGCGTTCTCTTGCTAAATTATCTCACATACCTGGTGTTAATACCCACCGTCTGTTCAGTTAGTACACGGCTGTGTACTTTGAAATATACAATATCTAGGCATTTTAAATAGGCCACTGTACTGTGCGTTCTCTTGCTAAATTATCTCACATACCTGGTGTAATACCCACCGTCTGTTCAGTTACTACACGGCTTTGTACTTTGAAATATACAATATCTAGGCATTTTAATAGGCCACTGTACTGTGCGTTCTCTTGCTAAATTATCTCACATACCTGGTGTTAATACCCACCGTCTGTTCAGTTAGTACACGGCTGTGTACTTTGAAATATACAATATCTAGGCATTTTAATAGGCCACTGTACTGTGCGTTCTCTTGTTAAATTATCTCACATACCTGGTGTAATACCCACCGTCTGTTCAGTTACTACACGGCTTGTGTACTTTGAATATACAATATCTAGGCATTTTAATAGGCCACTGTACTGTGCGTTCTCTTGTTAAATTATCTCACATACCTGGTGTAAATACCCACCGTCTGTTCAGTTACTACACGGCTTTGTACTTTGAAATATACAATATCTAGGCCATTTAATAGGCCACTGTACTGTGCGTTCTCTTGTTAAATTATCTCACATACCTGGTGTAAATACCCACCGTCTGTTCAGTTACTACACGGCTTTGTACTTTGAAATATACAATATCTAGGCCATTTAAATAGGCCACTGTACTGTGCGTTTTCTTGTTAAATTATCTCACATACCTGGTGTACATACCCACCGTCTGTTCAGTTAGTACACGGCTGTGTACTTTGAAATATACAATATCTAGGCATTTTAATAGGCCACTGTACTGTGCGTTCTCTTGCTAAATTATCTCACATACCTGGTGTTAATACCCACCGTCTGTTCAGTTAGTACAACGGCTGTGTACTTTGAAATATACAATATCTAGGCATTTTAATAGGCCACTGTACTGTGCGTTCTCTTGCTAAATTATCTCACATACCTGGTGTAAATACCCACCGTCTGTTCAGTTACTACACGGCTTTGTACTTTGAAATATACAATATCTAGGCATTTTAATAGGCCACTGTACTGTGCGTTCTCTTGCTAAATTATCTCACATACCTGGTGTTAATACCACCGTCTGTTCAGTTACTACACGGCTGTGTACTTTGAAATATACAATATCTAGGCATTTCAATAGGCCACTGTACTGTGCGTTCTCTTGTTAAATTATCTCACATACCTGGTGTAAATACCCACCGTCTGTTCAGTTACTACACGGCTGTGTACTTTGAAATATACAATATCTAGGCATTTTAATAGGCCACTGTACTGTGCGTTCTCTTGCTAAATTATCTCACATACCTGGTGTAAATACCCACCGTCTGTTCAGTTACTACACGGGCTTTGTACTTTGAAATATACAATATCTAGGCCATTTAATAGGCCACTGTACTGTGGCGTTCTCTTGTTAAATTATCTCACATACCTGGTGTATATACCCACCGTCTGTTCAGTTTACTACACGGCTTTGTACTTTGAAATATACAATATCTAGGCCATTTAATAGGCCACTGTTACTGTGCGTTCTCTGTAATTATCTCACATACCTGGTGTAATACCCACCGTCTGTTCAGTTAGTACACGGCTGTGTACTTTGAAATATACAATATCTAGGCATTTTAATAGGCCACTGTACTGTGCGTTCTCTTGCTAAATTAATCTCACATACTGGTGTAAATACCCACCGTCTGTTCAGTTACTACACGGTTTGTACTTTGAAATATACAATATCTAGGCATTTAATAGGCCACTGTACTGTGCGTTCTCTTGCTTAAATTATCTCACATACCTGGTGTAAATACCCACCGTCTGTTCAGTTACTACACGGCTGTGTACTTTGAAATATACAATATCTAGGCCATTTAATAGGCCACTGTACTGTGCGTTTTCTTGTTAAATTATCTCACATACCTGGTGTAAATACCCACCGTCTGTTCAGTTACTACACGGCTGTTGTACTTTGAAATATACAATATCTAGGCATTTTAATAGGCCACTGTACTGTGCGTTCTCTTGCTAAATTATCTCACATACCTGGTGTAAATACCCACCGTCTGTTCAGTTACTACACGGCTGTGTACTTTGAAATAT
>ONZH01021806.1:0-16442 GCA_900303285.1 Rhinella marina
CGTATAGGCATCTATTGACCTTCTGGCAGTATACGGCTGTATAGCCAAGTGTTCTCCATAAAAAATAAAGTATATGTGGCACCACTGTTGTGCGTTCTGTGTGCCAGCAAAACTCTGTTTATATACCTGGTGCGTATAGCGCATCTATTGACCTTCTAGCAGTATACGGCTGTATAGCCAAGTGTTCTCCTAAAAATTAAAGTATATGTGGCACCACTGTTGTGCTTTCTTGTGTGCCAGCAAAAACTCTGTTAATATACCTGGTGCGTATAGGCATCTATTGACCTTCTGGCAGTATACGCGCTGTATACGTCAAGCTGTTCTCCTAAAAAAATTAAAAGTATATTTTGCACACTGTTGTTGCGATTCTGTGTGCCAGCAAAACTCCTGTTAATATACCTGCGCTGCCGTTATAGGCATCTATTGAACCTTCTGGCAGGTATCACGCACTGTATAGCCAAGTGTTCTCCTAAAAAATAAAGTATATGTGCACCACTGATTGTGCTGTTCTGGTGCCAGCAAAACTCTGTAATATACCTGTGCCGGTATAGGCATCTATTGACCTTCAGCAGTATATGGCTGTATAGCCAAAAGTGTTCTCCTAAAAAATAAGTATATGTGGCCACCACTGTTGTGCCCGTCTGTGTGCCAGCAAACTCTGTTAATATTACCTGGTGCGTAATTAGGCATCTACTTGCACCTTCTGGCAGTATTACGCCTGTTATAGCAATGTGTTCTCCTAAAAAATAAAGTTATATTTTGCACCACTGTTGTGCGTTCTGTGTGCCAGCAAACTACTGTTTAATATACCTTGCCGTGCCGTAATAGCATCTATTGACCTTCTGGCAGTATACGGCTGTATACGCCAAAGTGTTTAAAAAAAAAAAAAAAAGTATATTTGGCACCACTGTTGTGCGTTCTGTGTGCCAGCAAAACCCTGTTAATATACCTGGTGCGTATAGGCATCTACTGACCTTCTAGCAGTATAAGGCTATATAGCCAAGTGTTCTCCTAAAAAAATATATATTTTGCAGAACGCGTGGCAAAAAAAAGTTAAACGTCTGAAATGCGGAGGGCTAGCGCAAAGGGACGTGGACGAGGACGGGGGCGCGGAAATGCTGGTGGGGGCACAAACCGCGTTGAAGCCAGTGGGGATACAATGCGTGCTGGTGAGGGGCAGCCAGCATTCCGCTCATCCAGCATCCCTGCCTTTATGGGACAGTTAAGCGGGGGGCGGGTTACACCGCTGTTGAGGCCTGAGCAGCGTGAACAGGTGGTGCAATGGATAGCCGATAACGCTTCCACTCACTTGTCCACCACCCAGTCATCCACACAGTCTCACTCTGACCCTCCTTCCTCCCAACCTGGCCAACAGAGTCATCCCACCCTTGACCCCTCCCAGGAGCTCTTTTCGGGTCCTTTTCCAGATGTGCTGCAAGAATCCCAGGAGTTACCAGAGGAATTTGTTTGTAGTGATGCCCAAACACTTGAGTATCCGCCATCTCCTGGTGATGTGGACCCGGAACCAGCATCTGTTATCATGAGCGATGATGATGAGACGCAGTTGCCATCAAGGGAGGCTGTTGGAATGTCCAGTGGGCAGGAGGAGGAGCAGAGTGAGGAAGTGGAAGAGGAGGTGGTGGACGACGAAATGACCGACCCCACTTGGCCAGGGGTGATGTCCAGCGGGGAAAGCAGTGAAGATGTGGTGGTCTGCGCATCACCGAAAAAGGCAGCAAGAGGCAGAGGGATGTCCAGAGGCAGAGGACAGTCCAGACAGAGAAGGCAGGCCACAGCCAGCAGGGCCGAAGCTCTTCCCGGCAGCAGGCAGTTGCGCGAAGCTCCCCCATCGAGGCCTCGTACTTCTGTGGTGTGGAGATTTTTTAATGTTTGCGCGGACGACAAACTGAGCGCGGTTTGCGCACTCTGCCACTCAAAACTGAGTAGGGGCTCTGAGAAGAGCAATCTGACCAACTCAGGCATGCGGCGTCACTTGGAAGTCAAGCACTGGGCTGAGTGGGAGAGAGCAAACGCAATACAACCTGCGCCCGGTCTTGCTGCCACTGCCTCTTCCCCTTTGTTGTGTGCTGCCACTGCGGTCCAGACCTCCAGCCAGGACACCTCCACATCTGCCTCTGCCTCGGCTACTTTGGGGCCTTCTCCTTCAGCCTCCCCTTCCCCCGCATCTTCGCCTGCACCTTCATACTCCTCGTCCCATCAACTGTCCATCTCGCAGGCGTTCGACCGCAGGCGGAAGTACGCCTCGAGTCACCCCCAAGCCCAAGCCCTAAACTGCCACATCTCCAAACTGCTGGCCCTGGAGATGTTGCCGTTTAGGCTTCTGGAGACGCAGGCCTTCCGCGACCTGATGGCGGCTGCCGCACCTCGCTATTCCGTCCCTAGCCGCCACTACTTTTCTCGGTGTGCTGTCCCCGCCCTGCACCAGCACGTGTCGCGTAACATCAGGCGGGCCCTGAGTTACGCAGTCAGCGCAAAGGTCCACTTGACCACCGACTCGTGGACAAGCGCTTGCTGCCAGGGACGCTACATCTCTTTGACGGCACACTGGGTGAATGTTGTGGAAGCGGGGACGGGGTCGCAAACAGAGACGGCCTACCTACCACCCCCGCCCAAGATTGCCAGCACAGGTTCTGATAAACCCCCCTCCTCTTCCTCCTCCTCCTCCTCCTCCTCTGCCTTAACATCGCCCTCAGCCGCTAGCTGGAAGCGTTGCAGCACTGGCGCGGGGAGACGTCAGCAGGCGGTGCTTAAGCTCATCAGCTTGGGCGACAGGAAGCACAGCGCCCCAGAGGTGAGGGACGCCATATTGCAGCAGACGGAGATGTGGCTGTCGCCGCTGCAGCTAGGACCAGGCATGGTCGTGTGCGATAACGGCCATAACCTGGTGGCGGCTCTGGAGCTTGCCGAACTCAATCACGTACCATGCCTGGCCCACGTTTTTAATTTGGTAGTCCAAAAATTTTTAAAGACTTACCCCAACCTGGCAGAGCTACTGGTGAAAGTGCGGCGCTTGTGCGCTCACTTTCGGAAGTCAACTGTAGCTGCTGCTAGCTTAAAAAAAACTCCAGCAACGCCTCCATTTGCCTGAACATCGGCTGTTGTGCGACCTGCCCACTCGCTGGAATTCCACCTATTCCATGTTGGCCAGGGTGTGTGAGCAGCAGAGAGCATTGATGGAGTACCAGATGATGAATCCACGCGTGCCTCCAACTCAGCTCCCTCAGTTTGCCAACCACGAGTGGCCATGGATGGCAGACATATGCGATGTATTGCGTATCTTTGAGGAGTCCACCAAGAAGGTCAGCAGCGAGGACGCTATAGTGAGCCTAACCATCCCGCTCCTATGCGTCCTTAAAGAAACGCTCATCGCAATAAGGGAGAACGCATTGCACACAGAGGAGACGGGGGTAGGAGGAGACGCAACAGAGCTAGACAGTCAGACCACACTTTTGTCTGCTTCACGGTGGCAGTTGCAGGAGGAGGAGGAGGAGGACGATGTGGAGGTGGCTGTGGAAGAGTAGGAGGATGCTGGCGGCGAGGGTAGCAGTCAGGCTGTGTGCGTCCCATTGGTTCAGCGCGGATGGGGCGGAGAGGAGGCGGAAGAGGAAGAGGAGGAAATGGCAAATGATCCTTCTGGTGGGGGCAGTGACGTCATGCCTATTCAGAGTCTGGCACACATGGCTGACTTCATGCTGGGCTGCTTTTCCCGGGACACACGTGTTGTCCGGATATTGGAGAACAAACTATACTGGGTCTTCGCACTCCTGGACCCCCGGTATAAAGATAACTTCTCCTCTTTTATTCCGGTAGAGGAGAGGACGAATCGATTGCTGGAATACCAGAGGGAACTCGTGCAGAACATGATGGAGATTTTCCCACCCACCATCGCTGGCGGCAGAGAGGACAGTGTCTCCCGGAGTCTGACAACATCGATCAGGCCCACAGCCACCAGGGGAACACTCTCCAAGGTGTGGGACACGTTCATGGCACCCCCTCGTGCAACTTCCATCACTGCGGGGCCCACTATCAGCAGGAGGGACAAGTATCGGCGGATGTTGCGGGAGTACCTGGCAGACCGTACCCCTGTCCTCCCCGATCCCTCGGCGCCCTACACTTACTGGGTCTCCAAGTTGGACACGTGACTGGAACTGTCCCTGTACGCCTTGGAGGTGCTTGCCTGCCCTGCCGCCAGCGTGCTATCAGAAAGGGTGTTCAGCGCAGCCGGGGGCATTATAACCGATAAGCGCAGCCGCCTGTCAACCGACAGTGCCGACAGGCTGACGCTAATCAAAATGAACAGCAAGTGGATTGACCCGGACTTTGCTTCTACAACAGTGGAAAGCAGCCAAAAGTGAAGTGCCATCTGTATGAAGTGCCATTTCCTCCTCTCCTCCTCCTTAACCGCCGTAGATTTGCTCCATTAAAAAAAAAAAAGAAAAAATTATTATGGCTCAGCTCTTGGGCCTTAATACAATTTTTAAGAGGTCTCAGCTCTTGGGCCTCCACACAATTTTTAAGAGGTCTCAGCTCTTGGGCCCCCACACAATTTTTAAGAGGTCTCAACTCTTGGGCCTCCACACAATTTTTAAGAGGTCTCAGCTCTTGGGCCTCCACACAATTTTTAAGAGGTCTCAGCTCTTGGGCCTCCACACAATTTGTAAGAGGTCTCAGCTCTTGGGCCTTAAAACAATTTTTAAAAGGTCTCAGCTCTTGGGCCTTAATACAATTTTTAAGAGGTCTCAGCTCTTGGGCCTCCACACAATTTTAAAGAGGTCTCAACTCTTGGGCCTCCACACAATTTTTAAGAGGTCTCAGCTCTTGGGCCTCCACACAATTTTTAAGAGGTCTCAACTCTTGGGCCTCAACAATTTTAAGAGGTCTCAGCTCTTGGGCCTGCACAATTTTTAAGAGTCTCAACTCTTGGGCCTCCACACAATTTTTAAGAGGTCTCAGCTCTTGGGCCTCCACACAATTTTTAAGAGGTCTCAGCTCTTGGGCCTCCACACAATTTTTAAGAGGTCTCAGCTCTTGGGCCTGCACACAATTTTTAAGAGGTCTCAGCTCTTGGGCATTAAAACAATTTTTAAGAGGTCTCAACTCTTGGGCCTCCACACAATTTTTAAGAGGTCTCAGCTCTTGGGCCTCCACACAATTTTTAAGAGGTCTCAACTCTTGGGCCTCCACACAATTTTTAAGAGGTCTCAGCTCTTGGGCCTCCACACAATTTTAAGAGGTCTCAACTCTTGGGCCTCCACACAATTTTTAAGAGGTCTCAGCTCTTGGGCCTCCACACAATTTTTAAGAGGTCTCAGCTCTTGGACCTCCACACAATTTTTAAGAGGTCTCAGCTCTTGGGCCTGCACACAATTTTTAAGAGGTCTCAGCTCTTGGGCATTAAAACAATTTTTAAGAGGTCTCAGCTCTTGGGCCATAATACAATTTTTAAGAGGTCTCAGCTCTTGGGCCTCCACACAATTTTTAAGAGGTCTCAGCTCTTGGGCCTTAATACAATTTTTAAGAGGTCTCAGCTCTTGGGCCTCCACACAATTTTTAAGAGGTCTCAGCTCTTGGGCCTCCACACAATTTTTAAGAGGTCTCAACTCTTGGGCCTCCACACAATTTTTAAGAGGTCTCAGCTCTTGGGCCTCCACACAATTTTTAAGAGGTCTCAGCTCTTGGGCCTCCACACAATTTTTAAGAGGTCTCACCTCTTGGGCCTCCACATAATTTTTTCGAGGGCTCACCTCAAGGGCCTCCATATAATTTTTTCAAGGTCTCACCTCAAGCTAACTTTGCGCACTCATTAAAATATCTTCACAACAAGGACCTAAGAGCCCTCAATGGGAGATCTTTGTGTGGGGGCCTGTTATAGGGAAGAGATGCGGCCCTGCGGGCTCTAGCCTGCCTTCTCCATAAGCCTCTGGCCACCCCACGGCCTCTTCCTGCCTTTTGCGGTCCTACGCATCCCTCAACATCCCCACTGCTTTACCTGCTAGACATGACACTGGGCCAGGTCGGGTCACTGACATCTCAAGCGCCAACAATTTGGGCATTTTAAGGCTTCTGCATGTGTTTGAGTTGTTTTTACATTTTAAAGAAGACATGTCTGACCACATCTCACACACACAATGACAATTAGGGGTGGGGTCTATTTGCTTTCCCCCTTGCCTATGACATCTGTGGTTGTCATAGGCAACGTGATTTTAAGGGGTGCAGAATTTTCTTCTTTTTTGTACAGTTTGGCTTGGGGTCCATGGCAATGTAGAGGAAAGAAGGTTTCCTTGTATTGTCTGACTTTACATAGAAGTTATATTGTGTTTGGAGTGTATTGTTGAGAGGCTGTGATAGTGGCGTAATAGTGCGACTTGGGCGCGTTATATGCTCCCAGACATGCTTCCCCTGCTGTCCCAGTTTCATTCCAGCAGTGTTGGCATCATTTTCTGAGGTTTCAGGGTGGACTTGGTGACCTCCAAGTGGTCGAATTGAGATTTCCAAGTGGCGAGCATTTTTTTCCCATAGACTATAATGGGATTCGATATTCGGTCGAATAGTCGAATAACGCGGTCTATTCGAATCGAAATTCGAACTTTCGAATATTTCACTACTCGCTCATCTCTATTCTTATATAATCCATCTAAATGAGACAGATATTGACTCTGATAGATGGTTTATCAGACTATCAACATGCAGATATCTGGTGGTTGTGTGGAGATTTGAAACTCCAACCCAGGATGCAAATAGAATGGATTAGCCAATGTACCCTGATCAAGTACTGATGCCTTTTGTTCTCTTTTCACCTCCTGAGTAGAATCAAGTCAGTCAGCAACAATGTCTGGTTATGACTAAGGAGGTCACTTCATACATCCTTTGACTCTCACGTATATATATAGCTGCCATAGTAGTCCCTAGAAGAGTTTCTGATGAATTTAAAACTAGAAGTCAGATAGCCGGATCCAGGACGGTTGGGAGGTGTGTGTTATTGGTTCGAAAGAGTCTAAAGTCTACAGATGGCACACTGATAATTTTGAAGCAGAAAAGTGATTGATGCCTCATAGTGTCCAAGAAAAGATATAAACTATACAAAAACTTTTACTACCATATATTAATAATGTAAAAATCAAAAACATTAAAATATACAAACCTTTTCTAATGATAGGGCCCAAAGTCAAACTGACATTAGTCGTCCTAGTATCGGAGGTTCTCATTGCCCTCCCTCCATTGCAAATCTAAAAGTAAAAGGATTTAATGCAAATGTAAAAGCTGCAACAGTCATTCATTTTGCTGTTAAATGATACCATCAAGACAAGTTTTTCTCTAAAAACAGAGGAAATGTAGTCCCACATAGGCCTTTCAAAACAATTGGTGTCCACTGTCCAATACAGTACATGGCTAGCCTGATGTTGGCTCTTACTCAGTGGCTCTCCACTCTAGTGTCCATTGGTGTTTATATGCCTGAAAGGTGCAAAATAATTAGGAACAGAGCAGAAAGGATGTGAAGTGGAAGAGTTTAGAGCAGAGCCCCTGTTCCCCTCTGTTCCTAGGGTCAGTGGTGGTCTGAGGGCCTGGACTGCCAGCAATCATAACTGCTAAGAATGTCTCTTGGAAACATCGACATTTGGTTTAATAGAAAATCTTTAAAGGCTATGGACACCTTCAAGACATTTTTTTATGATTGCACTTTACTCATTTTGGGCTAAAATAATTTTTTTCAATTGGTCTTTAATAAAAAACTGTTCAGCCATTTTTAAGATATGACAACGGTTAAAAATCTGTCCATTTGCAGAATACCACTTCTCAGTCCAGTCAGCTAATGGCTCAAGTGAAGCCTTATCTCTGATCTCCTGACCTCATAAACACTTACTCTTACTAGCTAAACTCTTATCAAACTGATGAGAATATGAGCCATCAGCTGAGGGAACTGAGAAGTGATACTCTGCAAGCAGACTGCTTTTTAACCCTTGTATCTTAAACATGTCTGAATATTTTTAATACCGGCTAATTGGAAAAAAAATTAAAAAAAAAAGATTTTTAGCCCAAAATGAGTAAAATACAGACATAAAAACTAACTACCAATAGCCTTTAATGGCTATGTACACTTTTGTGGGCATTTTTTTATTATTTCATTGTACTCATTTTGAGCTAAAAATATATTTTTTAAATTGATCTTTATTAAATAAATATGGTGTCTTTTTTTCTGTACAGAGCTGACATGCTGTAGTTGCACTCTTTGGATTTCTGTCTTTTCAGTCATCTGGGGAGCAGACAGACTCCCTATCTGACATTTTGAGCATTATAGCTCAGTTCTTATCTTAATGATAAGCATGTGGCTTAAGGTCCTTTTACACGGGCCGATTATCGGCCGAAAAATCGTTCCTAGGAACGCTAGTGCCGATAATCGGCCCGTGTAAAAGTGGCCCTAATCAGCCGACGAACGAGCAAAACGCTCGTTCGTCGGCTGATTGGATCTTTTGTAGAAACCAAAAGATCCAATCTGTCGGGCGCACATCGCCCTGTGTAAACAGGCGATGTGCGCCTGACAGTATGGAGCTTCCCGGCCGCACGAGCGATACAGCGATCACTCGTGCGGCCGGGCGCTCGATTCGTCGGGCCGTGTAAAGGCTCCCTGCCCGAGCGCCGATATCGCTGATCGGCGCTCGGGCAGGGAGAAGAATCGGCCCATGTAAAAGGGCCTTAAGGCTACTTTCACACTAGCGTTTTAAAATTCCGGTATTGAGTTCCGTCATAGGGGCTCAATACCGGAATAAAACGCTTCAGTTTTGTCCCTATTCATTGTCAATGGGGACAAAACTGAACTGAAGGCAACGGAATGCTCCTGAAAGCATTCCGTTCCGTCTTCAGACCGGAGAGCAAACCGCAGCATGGTAACTGGATCCGCCCTCCATTGACTTTCAATGGAGTTCATGACGGATCTGTCACCACATACACATAAACATACACAGACATATATACATACAAATACACATACATACTAACATGCTCCCCGGCAGGTCTCCAGAGCGTCGGAGGGACAGGACGGCACGCACAGCTGACGATTCCGCCAGGCGCCCAGCAGAGGGCGCTGTGGGGAATCGTCACCTGTATGAGCCGTCCTGCTCCTCCGGCGCTCTGGAGACCTGCCGGGAGCATGTAAGTATGTATGTGTATTTGTCTGTGTATATGTGTGTGTGTCTGTGTGTATGTATGTACTGTGTGACATGTGTGGGGCCGGAGCGCAGTTCCGGCTCCACACATGTCGCTGCGGCAGTCTTGATCCGGCAGCACCCTTCACCTGCCGGATCAGGCCTGCCGCTATTGTGAAAGCAGCCTAAAATAAGCATTTATAACCTCTCAGTAGTTTAGAGAAAAGGTTTATCAGATGACCAGCACAAAGTACAGGCTCTTGCACACAAACGTATTTTCTTTCCGTGTCTGGTTTCCATAAAGTCCGCAAAAAAAAAAAAAACGGTTCATTTCAATGGGCCTGCAAATAAAACAGAAGGTACTCCATGTGCATTCCGTTTCTGTATGGCCGTATGTCCAGTCCGCAAAAAAATAGAACATGTCCTATTTTTGTCCGCATCACGGACAAGAATAGTACTGTTCTATTAGGGCCAGCTGTTCCGTTCCGCAAAATACGAAATGCACACGGACACCATACGTATTTTTTGCGGTCGTGTGCATGAGCCCTAAAAGTGCAAGTCACATAAATAAAAGTCAATAAATCAGTAAGTAAAAAAACAAATGCCTCCAAATATGAATAGAGCTTTTAACATTTCTATGATGAAGAGTTTCTAATCTACTGTGTCATTCAATTCTTCACCGTTTTGCTTACTGTCAGTGAACTGGCTAGAAACAGTTGCCATACTACTCCGATTAAACCACAGGTGTGGCTTTCCAACCAGTTGTCAGATTTTTGACCATCATTCCTTTTGTTCTTTCACACTAATTTACACATGAACCATGCAGAAGTTTCCTATTATTTATTAAGCCACTGAAGTACTATGAAAATATGAAATTCTTTATTACATCACATAAAATAAATTTAAAAATTCATGTTATAAAGAGAGGGTGACAGTGCATGAAAACACCATCCCTAGCCCATATATAAAAGACCATCCCAATATGTTAGACAATAATATAGAGGTGAGCTCCAATGAAGTATAGAAAAAACGGAACCAGGCAGTAGATGTATAATATTAAATACCTATAACAAACATACAAATGACAGCATCAGAAACAATAGCTGACACGTATAAGTTACCAAAAGATCACATGTAGCCAAACTTGATGAGTATAAAATACATATTATGTCCTTTTGTATTGACCTCTTCCAGATTAGCAGTAGTGCTTGTTAGTCATATTGATAAGTTCCACATTGTTGGATTTATGTATTTTATACTAATCAAGTTTGGCTACATGTGATCTTTTGGTAACTTATACGTGTCAGCTATTGTTTCTGATGCTGTCATTTATATGTTTGTTATAGGTATTTAATATTATACATCTACTGCCTGGTTCCGTTTTTTCTATACTTGATTGTAGCTCACCTCTATATTATTGTCTAACATATTGGCATGGTCTTTCATATATGGGCTAGGGATGATGTTTTCATGCACTGTTACCCTCCCTTTATAACATGGATTTTTAAATTTATTTTATGTGATGTAATAAAGAATTTCATATTTTCATAGTACTTCAGTGGCTCCATTCGTCTTTTTATAGACACTAGGTGTGGTTCGTTTCTTTGGGAGCTAGTACTGTTATTTTTATTTTTGAGCCAGTTGATTGCAGGTGGCGAGGTGGTTACTACTATCTATGATATAGACACATATACATATATTTTGTGCCCCGCCGCCCATATTGCATAGGGTTGATTTTCTTTTATGCATATTATTTATTAAGACTAATCTCACCGGTTTGCAGGCTCTGTTACAAAGATGGATGTCGCAATACAGATACACAACATCCAAATCCTTTACATATCCAAACAGCTGAACAGAAAATCGTCCATACACAGACTCTCCATTTTCTATCACATTAATGCTAGAGTCTTGCTTGCTGGGGCAGCTGGAAGAAAAGATCATAAGCCATCTGGAGTTTTTTCAGCATCATACAAGAATTTAAAACTGTAAGAAGGTTCGGTCTGACCCACAAGAATACCAGGCCATCCTCTGCTGAGGATATGAGGCCAAGCAGCTGAGAATATATGTTAATGAAGTACATACCTGTCCTTAATGATGTCATATTTTATTGTGGAGTTCACTGAAGGTGTAGCATAGCAATTTTTTATTAGCACAGCATATTCAGAAGCATCTTTTATTCGCAGGATAATTCCAACAAACAGGTTGGTTTTGGATGTCAGTAGAACTGCAGATCCTTCATAGGGTGACGTGTAGCTTGAATCCTTGTAGAGCGCCATAGTTACCTCTAGCTCCCCTGTGCCAATTATAGTTGAACTGTAAGGTAAGAAAAGGCTGGGTTATGGTGCTACAATATTGTTTTAGCAACAGAGACATAACTTAATGCTTCTGGAGTCTGGACCTCAAAAATCTGTAGCACCCCCTTCTACCATGTGGTATTTATAAAACTAGTGACTTCTTAAAGGGGTTATCCTATAAAAAAAATATCCTACATTTTTTAAACCAGCACCTGCATCTGAATACTTTTGTAATTGCATGTATTAAAAAAATTAGTATAGCCAGTGAAATTTCTGTATAGCGCCACCTGTTTGCCCCTTTTTCTAAATTCTTTGTCCGGCTCACTGAGATGGACGCACATGCTCAGTTCCATCCTTCAACTGTCACCCCTTTAAGTGGTAGATGGTTCCTTTGGGCCTTATCAGGCAGAGGGGCTTTGGTATATCAGTTAGCTCTTCATCCCCTATTATGTCTTGTGTGGCTTGGGCTACATTGTGATTTATGGGTTGTAACATTATATCTAAAAGATTGTAGAACAACATCACACAATGTAACATAGTAACATAGTTTATAAGGCCGAAAAAAGACATCTGTCCATCCAGTTCTACCTGTTATCCTGCAAGCTGATCCAGAGGAAAGCAAAAAACCTCTGTGAGGTAGAAGCCAATTTTTCTCACTTTAGGGGAAAAAATTCCTTCCTGACTCCAATCAAGCAATTCTGAATTACTCCCTGGATCAACAACCCCTCTCTAGTAACTATAACCTGTAATATTATTACCCTCCAGAAATACATCCAGGTCCCTCTTGAACTCTTTTAGTGAACTTACCATCACCACCTCATCAGGCAGAGAGTTCCATAGTCTTACTGCTCTTACCGTAAAGAATCCTTTTCTATGTTTGTGTACAAACCTTCTTTCCTCCAGACGCAGAGGATATCCCCTCGTCATAGTCACAGTCCTGGGGATAAATAGATGATGGGAGAGATCTCTGTACTGACCCCTGATATATTTATACATAGTTATTAGATCTCCCCTCAGTCGTCTTTTTTCTAAAGTGAATAAGCCTAATTTTGATAATCTTTCTGGGTAGTGTAGTCCACCCATTCCAGTTATTACTTTAGTTGCCCTCCTCTGAACCCTCTCCAGCTCTGCTATGTCTGCCTTGTTCACAGGAGCCCAGAACTGTACACAGTACTCCATGTGTGGTCTGACTAGTGATTTGTAAAGTGGCAGGACTATTTTCTCATCACAGGCATCTATGCCTCTTTTGATGCAACCCATTATCTTATTGGCCTTGGCAGCAGTTGTCTGACACTGGTTTCTACAGTTTAGTTTGCTGTTCACTAAAATTCCTAGGTCCTTTTCCATGTCAGTGTTGCCCAGTGTTTTACCATTCAGTATGTACTGGTGACTTGCATTATTCCTTCCTGTCTCCATAACCTTACATTTGTCAGTGTTATACCTCATCTGCTACTTCTCTGCCCAAGCCTCCAGTCTATCCAGATCCATCTGTAGCAGTGTACTGTCCTCTTCAGTTTTAATTACTTTACACAGTTTGGTGTCATCTGCAAAAATTGATATTTTACTGTGCAAGCCTTCTACAAGATCATTAATAAATATATTGAAGAGTATAGGGCCCAATACTGACCCCTGTGGTACCCCACTAGTGACATTGACCCAATCTGAGTATGTACTGTTAATAACTACCCTCTGTAACTGAGCCAGTTACTTACCCACATACAGATATTTTCTCCCAGGCCAAGCATTCTCATTTTACATACTAACTAGTGTTGAGCGAACATGTTCGGCCGAATATAGTATTCGGCCGAACATGGCGGTGCTCGGGTCCACGCGGTGTTCAACCGAACACCGCGTGTGCTCGAGCGCCATGCTCGAGTTCCCTCCCTGCATGCTAATTAGCCAGTTAGCGTGCGGGAAGGTACTGGCATTCACTGTAATGCCAGTAGCCATGTTTGCTACTGGCATTACACTGATTGGATGGCCGTGAACACGTCATCGGGTGCTATAAAGCACCCAGTGACATGTGACCGGATCATACCGAGTCAAGGAGAGCTGCTGCAAGGAGGGGCAGATAGTGTAGGGAGAGAAGAACGCTAGGCAGGGATAGTATTTCTTCTGAAAAGACCCAAAAGGGCTATTATATCTTGCTGCAATATATATATATATATATATATATATATATATATATATATATATATACACAGTACAGACCAAAAGTTTGGACACACCTTCTCATTCAAAAAATTTTCTGTATTTTCATGACTATGAAAATTGTAGATTCACACTGAAGGCATCAAAACTATGAATTAACACATGTGGAATTATATACTTAACAAAAAAGTGTGAAACAACTGAAAATATGTCTTATATTCTAGGTTCTTCAAAGTAGCCACCTTTTGCTTTGATTACTGCTTTGCACACTCTTGGCATTCTCTTGATGAGCTTCAAGAGGTAGTCACCTGAAATGGTATTCCAACAGTCTTGAAGGAGTTCCCAGAGATGCTTAGCACTTGTTGACCCTTTTGCCTTCACTCTGCGGTCCAGCTCACCCCAAACTATCTCGATTGGGTTCAGGTCTGGTGACTGTGGAGGCCAGGTCATCTGGCGTAGCACTCCATCACTCTCCTTCTTGGTCAAATAGCCCTTACACAGCCTGAAGGTGTGTTTGGGGTCATTGTCCTGTTGATAAATAAATGATGGTTGGAACCAAAGATCTCAAATTTGGACTCATCAGACCAAAGCACAGATTTCCACTGGTCTAATGTCCATTCCTTGTGTTCTTTAGCCCAAACAAGTCTCTTCTGCTTGTTGCCTGTCCTTAGCAGTGGTTTCCTAGCAGCTATTTTACCATGAAGGCCTGCTGCACACAGTCTCCTCTTAACAGTTGTTGTAGAGATGTGTCTGCTGCTAGAACTCTGTGTGGCATTGACCTGGTCTCTAATCTGAGCTGCTGTTAACCTGCGATTTCTGAGGCTGGTGACTCGGATGAACTTATCCTCCGCAGCAGAGGTGACTCTTGGTCTTCCTTTCCTGGGGCGGTCCTCATGTGAGCCAGTTTCTTTGTAGCGCTTGATGGTTTTTGCGACTGCACTTGGGGACACTTTCAAAGTTTTCCCAATTTTTCGACCTGACTGACCTTCATTTCTTAAAGTAATGATGGCCACTCATTTTTCTTTACTTAGCTGCTTTTTTCTTGCCATGATACAAATTCTAACAGTCTATTCAGTAGCACTATCAGCTGTGTATCCACCTGACTTCTGCCCAACACAACTCATGGTTCCAACCCCATTTATAAGGCAAGAAATCCCACTTATTAAACCTGACAGGGCACCCCTGTAAAGTGAAAACCATTTCAGGTGACTACCTCTTGAAGCTCATCAAGAGAATGCCAAGAGTGTGCAAAGCAGTAATCAAAGCAAAAGGTGGCTACTTTGAAGAACCTAGAATATAAGACATATTTTCAGTTGTTTCACACTTTTTTGTTAAGTATATAATTCCACATGTGTTAATTCATAGTTTTGATGCCTTCAGTGTGAATCTACAATTTTCATAGTCAGGAAAATACAGAAAACTCTTTGAATGAGAAGGTGTGTCCAAACTTTTGGTCTGTACTGTACATTGTCCTGCACACGCTGCACAGCTGGTGTTAAGATTAGGCAAACTTGCGCAAATTTTGACTATCATTTTGACCATAGAATAACAATATTGCAGCCAGATATAACAAAAGTCCTTAAAAGGACTTTTGGGTCTTTTCAACACAACAACTAGCCCTGCCTAGCCAAATCCTATACATTATTTGAATAACGGCAGAAAAAAATACACTGGATGTCAGGTATTTAGGATACAGAAAGGTTATACAGTCACATTACCTGCGCTGTGTCTGCTGCATAACGTTTGCTCATTCGGTGACATTTTTCTGCTCATACACTAATAAATATCTACGCAACTGTACTTTTGACAAACTTGCATACATACCATTTAGTATGCGCAAGGCGAGCAGTAAGGGACAGGGAAGTGGGCTTGCTGTTGATGGTGCACGGTGGGCGCAGTGAAACAGTGTCTGCTGGCAGAGCACAAGAAACAAAGTAATCCAAAACTCCTAGCTTCATGTCTCAGTTTGGAGGGCGGCGCAATACAGGTTCTTGTTAGGTCAACATGTCAGGAGGAGGACCAGAGTGAGGTTAATTTTTTAGGTTAAAAAATTAGGAGTGAGGGCCTGCTGGTGAACCTCTTAAATATTTAAAGGCGAGGGCAGCCTAATAAGCAGTTTGATATGATGGAGGAAGAGGACGAGAAGAGGAAGGGGTTCATGGAAATACAGTGTATTCAATAAACCTTAAAAGCCACATTTAAAGTTCCTTTATGTTCAGCTGCTGTCCTCGGGTGGGCTAGCGAAGTCAGGGGCAATCCAGGTCTTGTTCATTTTGATTAGTGTCAACCTGTCAGCATTTTCAGTTGACAGGCGGATGCGCTTAGCAGTTATTATGCCCCCAGCAGCACTAAATAACCGCTCCAACAAAACGCTGGCGGCGTGTCCAGCTTAGACACCTAATAATTATAAGGCACAGAGGGATCACTGAGGACGTTGACATTGTCAGCTAGGTACTCCTTTACCATTTTACAAAACTTTTCCCTCCTAGTTAGGACACTAGGCCGCTTATCAGAACTAGAGATGAGCGAATCATTCAAAATTTTATTCGCCGAACATTCGCTGAACTTTTCCTAACATTCGTGTATTCGACGAATAGATTTGTTGTATTTGCGTACATAATATACGTTATTATGTTCTATTAGCGAACATTCGCGCACTAATAATGAATGGACAGTTAAAAATGTACGCAACTTCTTAGAAGACGTACGCATGAGCATACAAATCACGTACGAATCCTCAGCGTGCTATTGTCTAGCGATTACGTAATACGCAGGCACGCGCGACGTGAGGCCGCGGCGTGCACTCCTCAGAGGCTGAGCGAATAGTTGAAAA
>ONZH01021807.1:0-48130 GCA_900303285.1 Rhinella marina
AGGCTGCCGCTGCTGGTTGTATCTGGCTGGTGAAGGAAAAAAGGGGGACCCCACGCCTTTTTTAAAAAAAAATAATGAAATTTTTGAAAAAAAAATGGCGTGGGGTCCCCCCCTTTTTTCCTTCACCAGCCAGATACAACCAGCAGCGGCAGCCTGGCACTACCAGGGTGGGAAGGGACAGGGTTATTGGCCCTTCCCAGCCTAATGGTACCAGCCTGCAGCCGCCCCAGAGCCAGACCCTCAATTTAGAAGGTCCGGTCCTGCGGGTACCCGGCTCTTCCCGGCACCCCTGGTGGCGGTGGGTTGCCGAGGTAATAGATGTTGGGGTTAGTGCTGGCCTGCCATACCGGCAAGCACTAAGCCCAGTATTAGTAATCAGGGCCGTCAGTAGATAGCCATAATTACTAAAACTGTAGTATTGTAAAATAAAATACACACACACCAGTATAAAACATTTTATTGAAATAAACACTCCCCCAGACCCCTGTTTGACCATTTTATTTAAAAAAAAAAAAAGCTGGTCCGACGTAGTCCACCGAATCCGACGTAGTCCTCTGCATTTCACGACCCTGAAAAATAGAAAAACAAACACACAAACACAGACCACTTACCTCTTCCTGCACTGGGATAATACACACAGCGATGTCACTGTACAGGGAAAATAAACACAGCGATGTCACTGTACAGGGATAATAAACACAGTGATGTCACCGTACAGGGATAATAAACACAGCGATGTCACTGTACAGGGATAATAAACACAGTGATGCCACAGTACAGGGATAATAAACATAGTGATGTCACTGTACAGGGATAATAAACACAGTGATGTCACTGTACAGGGATAATAAACAGTGAATGTCACAGTACAGAGATAATAAACACAGTGATGTCACAGTACAGAGATAATAAACACAGTGATGTCACAGTACAGAGATAATAAACACAGTGATGTCACCGTACAGGATAAACAGGATGTACCGTAAGATAAAACACAGTGATGTCACCGTACAGGGATAATAAACACAGTGATGTCACCGTACAGGGATAATAAACACAGTGATGTCACAGTACAGGGATAATAAACACAGTGATGTCACATGTACAGGGATAATAAACACAGATTCACTGTACAGGGATAATAAATCTCAGATCAACACATTGTGCCCCCATCAGAACCTCAGGTCAGCGTCTTGTGCCCCCATCAAAGCTCAGGTCAGCGTCTTGTGCCCCCATCAGACCTCAGGTCAGCGTCTTGTGCCCCCATCAGACCTCAGGTCAGCGTCTTGTGCCCCATCAGACCTCAGGTCAGCGTCTTGTGCCCCCATCAGACCTCAGGTCAGCGTCTTGTGCCCCCATCAGACCTCAGGTCAGCGTCTTGTGCCCCCATCAGACCTCAGGTCAGCGTCTTGTGCCCCCATCAGACCTCAGGTCAGCGTCTTGTGCCCCCATCAGACCTCAGGTCAGCGTCTTGTGCCCCATCAGACCTCAGGTCAGCGTCTTGTGCCCCCATTCAGACCTCAGGTCAGCGTCTCGTGCCCCCATCAGACCTCAGGTCAGCGTCTCGTGCCCCCATCAGACCTCAGCGTTCAGGCGTCTCGTGCCCCCATCAGACCTCAGGTCAGCGTCTTGTGCCCCCATCAGACCAGCCTCTTGTGCCCCCATCAGACCTCAGATTAACACAATGTGCCCCCATCAGACCTCAGGTCAGCGTCTCGTGCCCCCATCAGACCTCAGGTCAGCGTCTTGTGGCCCCCCTTCAGACCTCAGATCAACACAATGTGCCCCCATCAGACCTCAGATCAGCGTCTTGTGCCCCCCTCAGACCTCAGATCAGCGTCTTGTGCCCCCCTCAGACCTCAGATCAGCCCACCCAGCCACTTTAAAAAAATCATACTTACCTGTTCTGGCCGCCGCTGTCCTCAGGTTCCCCGCTCCACTCTCTTGCCTGCCAGCGCTCACTATGACGTGACGCTGCGTCAGGTCATAGTGCGCGCCAGGGAAGACGGTGGAGCGCGGAACCAGTGAGGACAGCGGCGGCCAGAACAGGTAAGTATGATTTTTTTTTTGAGTGGCTGGGACCTGGGTGGGCTGATCTGAGGGGGGCGCGGGGGCCCTGGCAGCGCGGCAGTGCGGCAGGCAGATATTAGAACATGGGGCAACGCATTAAAGTGATGCGCGCGCCATGTTCTAAGTATCGGACTGCAAGAAAACTCGGTATGGACCAGGCTGAAGTGTGTTTCTTACTTGGCCAGTTTTTTATTCACATCATTTTTGTGTGTGTGTATATATTATACACACACACAAAAATGATGTGAATAAAAAACTGGCCAAGTAAGAAACACACTTCAGCCTGGTCCATACAACATACAATTCCAATTGCACAGTGTATGTCCTCACTCCCCTCCACACCACATACACAGGTACTGCATGTTCCCTAACCTCAAAAGTAAAACTTGAGGCTGCAGCACACAGGAATGTCACTTACCATTGTGATGTCACGATCTCTCCCACAGTAGAGTAGGGTAGATGCTGGAGTGGAGTTCTTAGTGAAGGTAAAGGACCTTTCATGACGTCAGGACCATGTGCTCAGTCACATGTGTGGGCGGGGTTAAGCTGCTGTGGCCAGTGTTCTTCCTCCGCACCACTCTCAGCCCTCTCTGCACTACTCAGCCCTGCAACCGGCCGGGTATGTACACAGTCTAGTCCCGGCTCGCTGCACTGCGCGCGCATGCGCAGTGCAGACTTCAGAGTTTGGCCTTCAGGTTTTACGGACGGTGTTTTTTTCTGCCGGACGCTACGGACGGCAGAAGAAAACACCTGGGTTTTGCGGACTGTCCGTAAATTTACGGACGGTTGGCAACCCTGGATCTGGGCATGGGCCGGTCATCTGAGCATAGGGCGGTCATCTGAGCATGGGGCGGTCATCTGAGCATGGGACGGTCATCTGACGAATTTTAAAAAATTCGATTCGCCGAATTTTCCGAAAAGATTCGCTTCGATCTGAATAAATTAGTTGCGAATCGCGTTAAAAACAGCTATTTCCGGGCTGCAGAGAGTGGAAGTGGCTCGGAAGAGGTTAATAGAAAAAGGTCAGAATCGCGACTTCTCCTCTTTTACTCCTTTCGCTTGTAAAAGTATGCTAATTAACTGAATTTGTACGCATTTGCGAACAATACGTATGCATTAGCGCCAAATTTGTACGCATTAGCATACAATGCGTAGCATTAGCGTACAAATCAACATTACAGTGAATGCCAGCATTGCGCTTGAGTACACTCGGTGTTCTACTGTGGTAGTGGAAAAATACTGTGAGCCAGTGAGACACGCACATCACAGGCTTCTTAGAATCGCTGCACACTTTTATGTATTTGGGCAGTTAAGGGGCCAAAACTCACCAAACAACTCAAGTTTGAACTCAGCCTTACAGGTCAATGTTAGCGCCAGCTATAAAGAATCGTGCAGAGGCCCAAGATCCTACTAGAGCGCCAAAAGCGCACGTCTTTTACACCAATTCACTGATTCCACATACATTTCGACAGAACCTGTTCTATTACACGCTTATACAAGCAGAGCCCCCAAAGACAGGTTGGAGATAGCAGTGGCAGCAGCATCAGCAGACTATAGAGTGGCAGAATGACAGACCCTGGAAGTGGCAGCAGCAGTGGAAGTAGTAGTACAATTTGGAGGCCACAGAGTGGCACAATTACCTAATTTTGAGGTAGCGGCAGCTAGGAGACGGCATGTGCAGTCGGCGGCGACAGCAGCATCAGGCCGGAGAGTGGCATGATGACATACCCTGAAGAGCAGATTGTACTAAAAAATTCTCTTCCTTTTGGCTAAGATCAACTGTAGCATATGTTCTTATCAGTATAGGGGCTGGTTATGCCAGCAGACAGGACAGAGGAGGTGCAGCAAAGGCTACAGCTTTTCCTCGACTGTGACAAAATGTCAGTATTGACCCAAGACGCCAAGAAAGCTCGGAGTTCCATCTTGAGATCGAGCTGGCGGTCTGCAGGGAGCTGAGCTACCACCTGTGGGAGCCCCTGCCTCTCGCCTCCCCCATGCTCATTGCTGAGTGTCCCGGGGGCCGGAATCGTTTACTTTTAAAAATTCGAGTGTTCAAAACAAACAGGGTTTCCTGTGTACTTGAGCTTTGAATAATGGAATAGGACTACAGAACGTACCAAAAATTTACGACTGACATGCTGCTGCAGAGGAGAGTGGTACCGTAACAGCAGCTGCAAGAGGCAGCAGTCAAACAAATTTCAAGGCCACAGAGTGGCACCGTAGCAGAAGCTGCAAGAGTCAGCAGTCAAACAAATTTCAAGGCCACAGAGTGGCACCGTAACAGCAGCTGCAAGAGTCAGCAGTCAAACAAATTTCAAGGCCACAGAGTGGCACCGTAACAGAAGCTGCAAGAGTCAGCAGTCAAACAAATTTCAAGGCCACAGAGTGGCAGCATAACAGTAGCTACAAGAGGCAGAAGTCGAATACATGTGCTAGGCCACAGAGTTTCACCATAACAGCAGCTGCAAGAGGCAGCAGAATCAAGAGGCAGCAGCAGTCGAATACATTTGCTAGGCCACAGAGTGGCACCGTAACAGCAGCTAAAAGAGTCAGCAGTCAAACACATTTCAAGGCCACAGAGTGGCACCTTAACAGCAACTGCAAGAGGCAGCAGTGGAATACATTTCAAGGCCACAGAGTGGGAGAGGCAGCAGAAGTTGTACTAATTTTAATGAGACAGAATGGCACAGCGACATACCCTGGGAGAGGCAGCAGCAGTCATAAAAATTTAAATGCAGTATACCGTAGAGTGGCACAATTACATAACTTGGACGTAGCGGCAGCTAGAACACAGCGTGTGGAGGCGGCGGCAGCAGCATGAGAAGGCCACAGAGTGACACAATTAAATAACTTGGACGTAGCGGCAGCTAGGACACAGCGTGTGGAGGCAGCAGCAGCATACCGTAGAGTGGCACAATTACATGATTTGGACCTAGCGGCAGCTAGAAGACAGCGTGTGGACGTGGCGGCAGCAGCATCAGGCGACAGAGTGGCACAATGACAGACCCTGAAGTCGCAGCAGCATGAGTAGGACACAGATCGGCACAATCAAAGACCCTGGAAGTGGCAGCAGCAGTCGTTAAAATTGGAAGGCGACAGAGTGGCACAATGACAGACCCTGGAAGTGGCAGCAGCATGAGTAGGCCAAAGATGGGCACAATGACAGACCCTGGAAGTGGCAGCAGCATGAGTAGGCAACAGAGTGGCACAATTACATAATTTGGACGTAGCTCAGCTAGGACACAGTGTGTGGAGGCAGCAGCAGCAGCATACCGTAAAGTGGCACAATTACATAATTTGGACCTAGCGGCAGGTAGAAGACAGCGTGTGGAGGAGGCAGCAGCATCCCAGAGAGTGGCACAAGTACACACAAACTCTTAACTCAAATTTCTTAACTCATCGCGTTTAACTACAGTTCGTCCTCGCTGTATAGTGGCACAGAGCCCATAGCATATAGTACTTCTCTGGATGAGGGGACCGAAAAGGACAGAGGCAGGATGAGGACAGGTGAGGGCACTGGAGCTGCACCTGGCCCATGCCAACTAAGGGTTGTGTCTGACAAACCCGCCGACTCTTGGCTGGGGGTTTCAGATGTCATCTGGGAGGAAGTGGATGACCGACTGCAATACAATGGGTTACTGCACAGCACTATACACTTTGTTTATATACAGACTGACGCTGCAACTATCGATGTAAAAGGAACAAGCCCAGAACCACGTCTTTACTCTTTTTTGGGCAAGTCAGCTTCACTGACTACATTAGCACAATATCACGTTTTTATGTTTGGATGGCGAATAACGCCGCAAATAGTTTTTTAAAACTAACAACCCCACAAACACAGATTCACTGTTTTTTTGGCAATTCAACTTCACTGACTACGTTAGCACAATATCACGCTTTTCTGTTAGGATGGCAAATAACGCCGCAAATAGTTATTTTAAATGAACAAATCCACAAACACGGTTTCACTGTTTTTTTGGCAAGTCAACTTCACTGACTACGTTAGCACAATATCACACTTTTCTGTTTGGATGGCGAATAATGCCGCAAATAGTTATTTAAAACTAACAACCCCACAAACATGGATTCACTGTTTTTTTGGCAATTCAACTTCACTGACTATGTTAGCACAATATCACACTTCTCTGTTAGGATGGCAAATAACGCCGCAAATAGTTATTTAAAACTAACAACCCCACAAACACGGATTCACAGTTTTTTTTGGCAAGTCAATTTCACTGACTACGTCAGCACAATATCACGTTTTTCTGTTTGGATGGCGAATAACGCTGCAAATAGTTATTTAAAAGAACAACCCCGCAAACATGGATTCACTGGTTTTTTGGCAAGTCAACTACGCTGAAGAATTTAGCACTATATGGCGCTTGTCTATTTGTATGGCGAATAACGCTGCAACTATTTCTTTCACATTTACAAGCTGCCAGTCACGGATTATATATGTTTTTCCCCAAACACAACCCAAAAGATATATTTTTTTACATTTTTTAATATTATTATTATTATTTATTTTTTTTATTATTTTTTTTTCATTATTATTATTTTTTTCTAATGTACCCCAAACAAGGCTCTGACCCTCTTACTGCACTGCAAAAAGTGAGAGTAGTGGTGCTTCTTTGAATAAAGCACCCCAAAACAGCCTTTAGAACAGAGTGCAGTGCTTTATAACAGGCTAACCCCTATGCCCACTCACTGCTGCACAGTGTACCAGAATAGCGATTTCACTGCCTGATTTTCTGTCTAGAAATCGTCCCTCTCCTATCCCTGCAATTCAGATTATCTATCCCTGATCTCCTCATTTCTTTTCTTTAGTTTTTCTTTCACTTGCCCTATCTCTCCTGACCTCTGTCTCTGGTCTAACATCAATAGCAAATGGCGGATTCCAGCGCTGCAGAGCTATTTATAGGGCTGTGACATCACAGGACCTGGCTGGCTGCTAATTGGCTACATGTCTGCATGTCATCGCATTGTGGGCGTCTACTTCTTTGTCCCAGAAATCCTTCCCCCATGTCATGCCATGTGCTTGCGACCATTTTAGGAAGAAAAAAAAAAAAAAGATTTGTTACTACGAATCGCCAAGAAATTCGCATTCGTTGCGAATCGAATTTTCCATGAAATTCGTAACGAATTCCACTTTGTCAGCTTCGATTCGCTCATCTCTAGTGGTCATCTTAACGTGCCCCCATGGCCTGCAGCGTATCTGGACTTGTCTCCCATCCAACACATCTGGGGCGTCATTGGTTGGAAATTGCAAATGGAGCAGATCTTGATGATTTGCGTGTCCAGGTGCATTTAGTGTGGTAGAACATTCCTCAGGCAGCCATTAATATCGTCACTGATAGCAGGACAAATGTGTAAATGCATGTATTTCGGAGTGTGGCGTTCATACCCGATAATACTGAATAAATCGAGAATTATCAGACGCATATCATTAACATGACTACTGATCCTATGATTTCCAAAATTCTATGATATGTATATATGTATATTATATCTATCTATCTATCTATACATATATATAGTCTTGTATGTCCCATATTTCCACTGGGGGCCTAAATATATTTTCCAGTCATCATGGATAGAAGCCAGATTGGGTGACAGGAGCTTTTCAGATGAGATTATATTATAAGACTGAACACTGCAAATCACGAGCATCTGATATAAAGCTAGGCAGTGGGCATACAGATGGCACAGTCACAAGAGGGATCTGCACTCTCCTCCCTCTGCACAGCTGGCTGTTGTCTAACAGTTGTCAAAAGAATAACTAGATTGTTACTCCTGACAGCAATGCACCATATATACAGTAGATATATAGAAAGAACCATAATTAATGTAGAGAAGACCCTGGAAATGCAAACACTGGTTCCTTATATCTAGCACAAGGGCCGCCACTCGCCACAGATCAGATACTGATGACCTATCCTGAGGGCAGGTCATCAATATTACAATCCCTTTAAATATATTTTGCACTTTGGGAAGTTTATTGACTTCATATAACTCATATGGTCAGAAAGGCATCAGTGTAAAAACAGCAGTCAAAAATGAACCGTTGGGCGTTTTTTTTCCATCGTCGTGTGAATATAGCCTTTGTTTTTTATCACTAAAATCGTATATACATTTGGTGGGCCTCATCGACAAAGATGGGATTTATCTAAAAAGGATGATGGTGATTTTTAAGCCATTGGGTGTTGCGCTATTCACCTCCCCTGTCCTAAATATAATGAAGAAACAGTATGACTACTGTTACTACCAAAAAAACCTCAGACTGACTATCACATATCACTGCGAGTATGATAACCAAAATATGGTGGACCTATCATGATTTGGAGCCATGTGTGATCCTAATCACCCATGTTCTATCTCTTCCTAGATAGATAGGATTCTCAGGCTCACCTTTTCTTCTACGTTTTTCTTAGACTAACAATTAAAATTCCACAGTCTGTCGGTGTTAAATCTTCAGGGGAGAAATGCTTAGACTTTAATGAAGTGAATTATTATTTCTGCAGCCAGTGAGGTGGCCATACTAATTCATTTCTCCCAGGACATCGTGAACTTGTGTTAGCACGTCTTGAGTAGAGAGTGGTGAATGAGATCCAGGGAGACATTAGGCATTTCTCGCTTGTACGTGATGTTGTTTGGTACCGGACTTAATGAGCCCGTACTTACGATAAACCAGACTTTTTAATTAATGCAAATTTAGAAATGTTGCGACTGCCGAAAATGTGCAGTCATCGACTGCATTTCATGCTGTTGCTGACTGTTGGTAGGGAAGGTACCTTCATGCTGCTCTGCAGACTCTGAATAAAATATCCTTAAATGCTTCCTCCCCGATGAAGCCTGCAACATACTGCATTGCAGAAAAGAGGTTAAATGTCCGTGCAATTATTTGTTTCCCAGAGGAAGTGGACCCATATGGATTAAGGATTGCCTGTAGGTTTGTTTGTGTTCGAAAGTCAATTATGACTAGCTAAATATCCCTGAGGTAAACATGTGTGCGGCAGATAATGTTATCAGAAAGGCAATGACAGTTCAAGAAGACTTGCGGGCGTGCATGTACAGTGCTTGCCGCATAATAAGGGCTTGGTATGACAAAAATAAACCTATGTGAGAGATGAAGCCAGGTCTTCCATAGGGTGAAGGCCATGTTATGTTTTGCTATTTATTTTAGGTGTCATTGCAAACTTTTACATTTTTCCAAGTGTAAAGTTTACCTCCGCGAACCATGAATCAGTGGGATGAAATGTATTTTTTATCTATTTGTGTTCTATCATGTCACAGATCATGTGTAGATGGGAGTGCAAACCCATAGGGAAGTGAATTTATAGCGGTAACTACCAGGGTAGCAGACATAGCAGCTGTTATGGGATCCAACGTCAAAGAGGGCCCATCTGAATTCAAATTGTGCCGTCAGTGGTGATATGTATGGAAGGTGGAACAGACAACTGAATGTGTTCTGTTATAAAATTTATATTGACTCTCATGGTTACCCTATGTGCATCCCTGTAATGTGACATCATTCTGTTCATGATTTCTGTATTGTGACTTCATTGTTTATTATCAACATATTGTGACATCATTGTGTGCATTCTCCCACTATTATTCCTTCAATGTCTGCATTATCCCATTATAATTGCATTACTGTGTACATTATCCCACTAGCATTATATCATTATCCCTGTACTGTAACATCATTGTGTTCATTATTTCTGTTGTGTGACTTCACTGTTTATTATCACTATACTGTGACGTCACTGTGTGCATTATCCCACTATGATTACATTAGTGTGCACATTATTCCTCTAGGATTATATCATTATCTCTATACTGTGACATGACTGTGTGCATTTACCACTACCATTCCATCAATGTCTGCAATATCCCATTATAATTGCATCACTGTGTGCGTTATCCCACTATGATTACATCAGTGTGCACATTATTCCTCTAGGCTTATATCATTATCCCTATACTGTGACATGACTGTGTGCATTTACTACTACCATTCCATCAATGTTTGCATTATCCCATTATAATTGCATCACTATGTGCACTATCCCACTATGATTACATGAGTGTGCGCATTATCGCAATAGGATTATATCATTATCGCTACTCTGTGACATCACGGTGTGCAGTTTCCTACTATTATTACTTCAAGAGTCGCATTATACTATTATAATTACATCACTGTGTACATTATCCTACTATGTTTACATCTGTGTGTGCATTATCCCACTAGAACTATCTCATTATAACTATATTGTGTCATGACTGTGTGCATTTTCCCACTATTACTCCTTCAATGTCTGAATTATCCCATTATGATTGTATTACTGTGTACATTATCCCACTATGATTACATCAGTGTGCACATAATCTCACTAGCATTATATCATTATCCCTGTTCTGTGACATCATTACGTTCATTATTTCTGTATTGTGACTTCAGTGTTTACTATCACTATACTGTGACATCACTGTGTGCATTGACCCTGTGTATTAGGAAAACTAGTTATTAACTTTTTTGAACTCTCTGCTTAAAACCCTGTGTTTATTTGTTACTTCCCTGGTAGTGATGCTCGACTTGCAGTCCAATGGCACAACAGGCCTTGATGTACTTAAAGGGGTTGTCTGGGTTCAGAGCTGAACTCGGACATACCCATAATTTCACCCAGGCAGGCTGCCTGATGCTAGCATTGGAGCATTTTCCCTCTGATGCTGGATGCTGGCCCCTCTGCAGCAGCACTACACTAGACCCTCTGCAGCAGCACTACACTTGTCCCTCTACAGCAGCAGCAGCAGCAGCAGCAGCACTACACTGGCCCCTCTGCAGCAGCAGGAGCACTACACTGGCTCCTCTGCAGCAGCAGCTCTACACCGGCAGTCACTCAAGAGAACACCATAACAAGGTTCAAGTCCACCCGCCTGGTAAACGCACAGCTAGTGAAGGGAAGTTGTGACATCAGCAGTAGAGAGAGGGGCCAGCCCAGATTCACAGTAACTGTTTCAGGCCCCTTGCAGACGAGCATGTGTCACGCAACGAGTCCGCAGCACAGCTACCTGCCTGACCTCCCAGCACTGACGGGGGTCACATAGAATTATATTGATTAACCCCTTCAAGCGACAGCCAGTTTGGACCAAATGTCGGAGCCCCATTTTTCAAATCTGACATGTGTCACTTTACGTGGTAATAACTTTGGAACGCTTTTATTTATCCAAGCCATTCTGAGATTGTTTTCTCGTGACACATTGTACTTCATGATAGTGGTAAATTTAAGTCGATATATTTCTCCTTTATTTTAAAAAAAATCCCAAATTTACCAAAAATATGGAAAAAGTCACAATTTTCTAAATTTGAATTTCTCTTCTTTTAAGACAGATAGTAATCCCTCATAAAATAGTTATCAGTCATCATTCCCCATATGTCTACTTTATGTTGGCATCATTTTGTAAATGTCATTTTACTTTTTTAGAATGTTAGAAGGCTTACAAGTTTAGAAGCCAATTTTCAACAAAATTTCCAAAACCATTTTTGTAAGCACCAATTCAGATATAAAGTGATTTTGAGGGGCTTACGTAATGGAAACCACCCATAAATGACATTTTAGAAACTACACCCTCAAATTATTCAAAACGGATGTTACAAACTTTGTTAACTCTTTAGGTGTTCCACAAGAATTAAAGGAAAATGGAGACGAAATTTAAAAATGTAAAAAGCAGATTTTTCATGTTAAGCAATTTTTTCTTGCAAAATAGCAAAGGTTAACAGCAAACTAAACCTCAATATACATTGCTCTGATTCTGCAGTTTACAGAAATACCCCATATGTGGTGGTAAACATCTCTATGGGTTTGGGGCAGTGGTCAGAAGGAAAGGAGCGCCATACGAATTTTGGAGGCAGATTTTGCTAGAATGGTTTTTAGGCACCATTTTTGTAATTGAGAGACCCTGACGTACCCCTACAGTGGAAACCCTCAAAAAGTGACCCCATTTTGGAAACTACACCCTTCAAAGAATATGTTCAGGGGGTGCTGACCACTTTGATCCCCTAAGCGTCTTACGGAATTTGGAAACACTTGGCTGTGAAAATGAAAAATGTAATTTCTTCCAATAAAATGTTGCTTTAGCCCCAAATGTTTCATTTTCACAAGGGGTAACAGGAGAAAAGCACCCCATAATTTGTTCCCCATTTTCTCCTGAATACGGCAACACCCCATATGTGGTGGTAAACTGCTGTGGGGGCACATGGCAGGACTCAGAACAGAAGGAGCGCCATATGGATTTTGCAACACAGATTTTGATGGATTGGTTTGCGGGAGCCATTGATTTTTATTTTTTTTAGTTATTGTCTTATGTGGGGGCTCATTTTTTGCGGGATGAGGTGACATTTTCATTGGTACCATTTTGGGGTACATACGCTTTTTTGATCGCCTGCTATTACACTTTTTGTGAGGCAAGGTGACAAAAAATGGCTGTTTTGGCATAGTTTTTTTAATTTTTATTTTTTTGCGTTCACCTGGCGGAGTGGATCATGTAATACTTTCATAGAGCCGGTCGATACGGACACGGTGATACCTAATATGTCTATTTTTATTTTATTTTTTTAACTTTATTTGGGGAAAAGTGCGCTTTTTTTTTTACTTGAAAATTTTAATTTTTTTAAACTTTTTTTTTTTTTTACACTTTTTTAACTTTCTTTTTACACTTTTATTTTTATTTATCAAGACCCATTTGGATCTTGAAGATCCAGTGGGCTTGATGGCTATACAGTGCATTGCAATAGTCATCTATTGCAATGCACTGTATCAGTGTTACACTAAGGTTGATCAGACCCTCAGGGTCTGATCAGCCTTAGGTACATGGCAGCCAGTTCTGTTGCCATGGTAACCATCAGCGGCCCGATGGCCGATTTCGGCTGTAGCAGCAGAGTGTGAGCTGTAATTACAGCTCACACTCTCTGCTGATGGCAGCGGCTCCGATCCTGAGCCGCTGCCATCAGAGATAATAGCGCAGCGGGGGCACCCGGAAAAGGAGTGACGCATCTGGGGGGCATTATGGGGGCTAAAAAAATACAGGGCGCAATAGCCACAGGGGACATTTTACCTGGTTTCAGGCTGTGATCTTCCAAGTGGAGATCACAGCCTGAAACCAGCATTTTAACACTGAAGCGCTGGATTGGTTAGTCTGCATAGACTAAACCAATCGGAGCGCTTGCCAGCAAGGGACCACTCTGATTGGTCCCTTGCCGTCTGCCCCGTTGTCTCTGCTCTCCGGGAGAGCGGAGACTCCGGGGCTGTGACACTTTATAGTGTCACAGTCCCGGAAAGTATTTTGTACGTCCAAATGCAGTAAATTACTTGCAGTTTGGACGTACAGTAATGTCCAAATGCGCGAAGGGGTTAATAATGCTATGTAACCCTTACAGTTCTGGAATGTGTTTGGATAACACTGACATAATGCTGTTAGTGTTATCCAATACATTCCAGAACTGTAAGGGTTACATATCATAAATAAGTATAATGCTACTGTATGTGACCCCGTCAGTGCCAGGAATTCAGGCCGGGAGCTGCGTTGCAGACTCGCTGTGTGACACATGCTCTTCTGCGAGGGATCTTACAGGTTGCTAGTCTGCTCCACTTTTTCAGATTACCTTTATTTCGGCAGGTTGAAAATCCTGGTCCTGGTCACGAGATGGACACACAGGTTTTGGACTCATTACAAGACACAGCTCTGATAACAACACCTTTAATCAGCGGTGCACCTAAGTGTCTATCGCATAACCAGGACAGATTTTCAACCCTTGGAAGTGAACACTGAATTCCAGCAAGCAGAGATCTTGAAAGCTATAAAGAATTAATCCACAAGCTATATTAAAAAAAATTGGATAACCTTCTTTATATTCATAAACTTCATTCCTAAACTTTTATTCATAAACTTCTAGCAGGAATAGCAGAGGAACTGCACAATATAGACTCATAAGAGTACACGCTTGAGCATTGTTTTTTTTCACGTGGAATACAATTATTTCCTAAAACAGACATGTCAGGAGAGGTGAACGGTCCTCTTTTATTTATAAATTTAGACTCTGGCCCCAAGGTTTATTGGGAAGTCAGATATGGCATTTTGGGAGTCTCTGAATCCAGTAGAGATAGGATAACTTTTTAAAATAAATTCTACTGGATTTTGCAGTATACACAAGAAATACAGGCCAAGAAAAGATGCAAATATTAGGGCATTATATACACATTATCGGAGATATTGAATACTATCCAGTAGATTGATGGCAAATAAATGGTGGAAGAATCCTGTCATTGACCCCTATCTGCTTGAGTAGCAAAAATCAAATTACCAGTGGCTGGAGGAAAGAAGGGACACTAAGCAGCTGTTGTGCATCAGGACTAGTGTGGTTTCATTATCTTTATAACAGATAGGCCACTTATAATATGAAAATGCTCCCTGCTGAGACACTCCTGGCAGTAGCAAGAGATGGCTCTTAAAAAAGATTGATGTTCTACTTGGACAGAACGAAAGAATTGTAAAATTTGAAAAGAAAATATTCTGTGTCAGGCAGATCTATTCGCAACAACTTTCACAAGGTTCCCCAGTCAGGGGGGTTTATTAAATTCATTCCATCAAAACTGAAGTTAGAAAAGTTGTGTTTGTTCTGTATTTTATTAGAAGAGATCAGATTGCAATGTTTTATTAAGTAGAATGTAAAAAAAAAAAAAAACTGCTTTTAATTTCTTGCATCTATTACGAGGAAAACTTACTGTTGTAATTAAGGGATGGCCATTACTGTTTGTATACTATTAAAACCATGTGCATTCTCATCAGGGGGCACTGCTCAAAAGTTGTAAATGTCTATGCAGCACTTTCGGATACATTCCTCTTTAAGTTTTGTTGTAATTCTAGGTGGTTTTGCATCTAACTCCATGCCAAATTCATTTTCTACATCAAAGAAAGTTTTTGAATTTTTAAAAATATGTAAGGTACCTCTTGTTATACATCAATTAATTTCAAAATGGGCCAAGGTAGGAGAAAATTTTAATTACTACAGCCCTATACTAACTCCCTGCATGTATCAGCTGCTGGAGTAGAGATAGATAGATAGATAGATAGATAGATAGATAGATAGATAGATAGATAGATAGATAGATAGATAATAAAGTCCTGTGATTACAGCAGCCTTGGTATTAATTCAAGCAATGTGTAAGAATATAGTAATAGAAGAGGAAGTATAGAAATAACAAGATCAGAATTAGAAACCTTTGGCACTCCAGCTGTTCTGAAACTACAACTTACAGAATCCTCCTTTCACTTCTGTGAGGGTTACAGCCAAATAAGTGTGCATGCTGGGAGTTGTAGTTTCACAGAAGCTGGAGTGCTGAAGGTTACTGATCCCTGTTATATAGTCATTTTATGATGCAGATTTGTTATGGATTAGCAAGTGTAGTGTCCTGGAGCAGGGGGTACTTTGATATGTGGACATGTGTGGACATTTGCCTATATCCCCTATGCAAAGTTGAAACTTCTTACTTTATTTCTCTTGAAAGGGTTAACTTATACTGTTCATTAGTGTGTTAATGCATTTTAGATATATGTTGTGATGTATATCCTGTTCATTTGCACTGTGCAATGCTCTGTGGAAAGGGTTAGAGATTGTTAGGACTATGAATGAGAAGCTGGTAATTTTCCATAGCTGTATTAGAGTTTAAAGAAGGCCATGTTTTGGAAGGAAAAAGCCAGACATTGTTTACCACCAAAAGCAGACAGTCTGACCTTTTGAATGTCTAGCTTTAGCTCTGTTGTTATGTCTGGAAACTTGTTTTAGTCTAGAAAAACTGCTGTGTCATTGCCATTGAGTATCAATAAAGCTGTAATGTAAGTATATGAGAGATGGAAAGTGTTAGAATGTATCTGTTTGTGCTGAGCTTCTCCACTCCTCCCACTAGAAGGTTCTAGTCTAGCTAAAACTGTATATAAGGAGAGCAGTCAGAGCCCCTAGTGTGCTGCAGTTAGGGAACAGTGCTTGGAGGGGGAGACTCTGCTACAGTGACCAGAAGAAGACGCTGAGACGAGGATGCTCAGACCCTGGATCACCAGCCCCTGGACCTGGGTGCCAGCCTTCTGAAGAGTGAGAGAGAAGACAGACCTACGCCTCGCCTGTATTGTTTTTCACCTGAATCACTCCAGTAAAAAAGCACCCTGGTGTACTGCAGACCCTGACTCTGTGGACTTATTTCCCATTGGGGTTTCCTACGCCTTGCCATCCTTTCCGGAGAGCAGCAACCCATGGTGAAACCTTAATGGTGTCCGCGGGACGCAGCATAGTGTTGGGGCCACCCCAAACCCGCCCACTGCACAAGTGTGAACTAGAGCTTGAGAGGTACATATCTAATTGGGATAAAAGGGTCAGGAAGAAGAAAAAAATCTATGTGGATAAATAGAAAACATTTCATTTTAGATTACTAAAACTGGAAGGAAGCGAAGAAGCACTAAAAACTATAAGGAAAAAAATTGATTATGTAAAAGACAGATAAAGGCAGACTGAGAGTAAAACTAACCCAAAATGTTCTTCATTTATAGTTACATAGTTGCCATATTTGCCAAGAATCTCTAATTTACTAAACAAGCATAGCATTAGCTCTAGAATACTTCATATCTCTATGGCATTTTGTGCTTTATCTGGTTAGTAGTGTGACGTTGCATTGTATGTATTTTCCTTTCCTTGTGCATTTAGCCATAGCAACGTGCACCTGCGCACTGGGATGTGCTGACTGAAATTCCCCTTTTTTTCTTTGTAAGTTTGTACTGGAGGTGTGGCTACTCCATTTGGTCATGCACTCCTGACTAGCCCTGTCTGCCCGATAGGCTGATTTTAATTAGTGTAACTATAAAGCCGAGTGGACTCGGCATGCATGCTTGGTACCTGCATCCCTGTATTAGTGGAGGCCTTTGAAGCACCATAAATGGCAAAAGGCAGAAGGGACTCAGCATGCATGTGGAACCAAATACCCCCTGATTATACAGAAGCCAAGGTTGGCACATAACAGGTAGGAAATAGTGTTAGGTTCCCGTTCTACAGAGATCACCTTGACGATTTGGTGGACGGGCCCAGATAATTTTGTACAAAATATATTTGCCAAGAATCTCTAATTTACTAAACAAGCATGGCATTAGCTCCAGAATACTTCATATCTCTATGGCATTTTGTTCTTTATCTGGTTAGCAGTGTGCCGTTGCATTGTATGTATATAGTTACATAGTTGTTAAGGTTGGAAAAAGACAAACGTCCATCAAGTACAACCTGTAATCCTGCTGTAATCCTCCCTGGATCAATGTCCATCTTCCTTTTAAAAAGGGGTTGGCCAATGGAAAGGGTGTGTAGAACAAGATTTCTATACATTGTCATAAGCCTCAATTTCATTTTAAATTAAAAAGTCATTTAAACCCTTTTTGAAGTCATCTATTGTATTTGCTGTGACCAGCTCCTGCGGCAGGCTATTCCAGAGATTCACAGCCCTTACTGTAAAGAATGCTTGTTGCCTCTTATGACCGAATCTTTTTCCCCCAGTCATAGGGAGTGGCCTCTTGTTTTTTGAGAGGGTTTAACACAGAATAGCTTCCCTTGATATTTTTTGTATGGTCCGTTTATATATTTGTACAGGTTAATCACGTCCCCCCCTTAAACGTCTTTTTTCAAGGCTAAACAAATTCAGTTCATTTAATCTTTGCTCATAACTAAGATCTTCCAGGCCCTTTATGAGTTTAGCAGCTGAAAGTGAACCTGAAAGTGTTAGCTCTTTAATAAGTTAAGAGGGAGAAGTTGTAGAGCAGGGGTCAGGAACCTTTTTGGCTAAGAGAGCCGTAAACGCCACATATTTTGAAATATAATTCCGCGAGAGCCGTACAAAATGTTTAAAGGGCCATTGACAGATCAATCGCTCCAATGTTCACTTAGTACAGCAAGGAATGCTCCTCCCTGCTGTATAAAGCCACAACTGGACTGAAACAATGGTAATTAGCAGTAAAAAAATTAAATAAATAACTTACATTGTGAGCTTGCGATGCATGACATCAGTCCAGCAGTCTGGCTTCTTCTTTTTCCTGCGCATGACTGGAAGCTGGCATTGGTGTAATATGGGTGGCAGATGTTTTTTAAGGCCATATTTTTTTTTTTTTTTTGGGGGGGGCTATATAATGGATTATGTGGGATTATTTTCAGGGTGAAGTGGAAGGGGGGGTTGGTGGGACACACTGTATTACACAGCCCCTTTATTGATGCAGCTCACTGCTGCTGACCATGAGGCTTTGTAACAATTTCCATGTTATAATGTTCACCTTCAAAGCAGCAGCACAGCCAGGGGTTTCTGGAACGTCCAAGGGAGACACAAGGGAGGAGGCAGATGCCGCTTCACTAGGGGACGCAGGTGCGTGCTTGCAGACGGCGCGGCTATGCAGGGAGTTATGGGAAATGTAGTCCATGCTCCCTGCCGCTCACCACTGCCGCCAATGCTTATCAGGCCATCAAAGAACTACCAATATCAGCGTGCACCGCGGCCTGATGGAGCGCGGTGCATGCATCCTTCCCATAGACAGGTAGCAGGGGCGTAGCTAAAGGCTCATGGGCCCTGGTGCAAGAGTTCAGCTTGGGCCCCTGCCCCCCCCCCCCCGCCTAATACAGCGCCCCATACCTCTTACATCCAGTATAATACAGCGCCCCATACCTCGTACATCCAGTGACGTCTCCTCGGATGTACATCTTCTCTTTCCTCATCTTCTCCTTTCAGACCAGACGCCATTTTTCAGCCATTTCTCATGTCTGCAGTTTGACAGAAAAAAAATCTTAGTTTACTACTTTTCCATCATCCTCCCATCTTATGGACAAATCATCCTACCACCCCCAGTACTGTGCCACTAGTACCACACAGATTATGTGCCAGTAAGAAATGCCCCAATAATGCGCCAGAAGTTCCCCCCATTTGATTCCCCCCCAAAATCATGTGCCAGTAAGAAAATGCCCCAGTGCCTCCATGTGCCAGAAAAAATGCCCCCCATACCAGTAAAAATGGCCCAGTGCCTGTAATAATGCCCCAGTGCCCCCTTGTGCCAGTAAGAAATGCCCCCAGTGCCCCCATGTGCAGAAAATGCCCCCCATACCAGTAAAAATGGCCCCAGTGCCTGTAATAATGCCCCCAGTGCCCCTTGTGCCAGTAAGAAATGCCCAGTGCCCCCATGTGCCAGAAAAATGCCCCCCATACCAGTAAAAATGGCCCCAGTGACTGTAATAATGCCCCCAAGTGCCCCCTTGTGCCAGTAAAAAATGCCCCCAGTGCCCCATGTCAGTAAAAATGCCACCAGTACCAGTAAAAATGCCCCCAGTGCCCCATGTGCCAGTAAAAATGCCCCCAGTGCCCCCATGTGCCAGTAAAATGCCCCCAGTGCCAGTAAAATGCCCCAGTGCCCCATGTGCCAGTAAAAATGCCCCCCAGTACCAGTAAAAATGCCCCCAGTGCCCATGTGCCAGTAAAAATGCCCCCAGTGCCCCCATGTGCCAGTAAAATGCCCCCAGTGCCCCCATGTGCCAGTAAAAATGCCCCCCAGTGCCAGTAAAAATGCCCCCAGTGCCCCCATGTGGCCAGTAAAAATGCCCCCAGTGCCAGTAAAATGCCCACAGTGCCCCCATGTGCCAGTAAAAATGCCCCCAGTGCCCCCATGTGCCAGTAAAAATGCCCCCAGTGCCAGTAAAATGCCCACAGTGCCCCCATGTGCCAGTAAAAATGCCCCCAGTGCCCCCATGTGCCAGTAAAATGCCCCCAAAGCCCCCATGTGCCAGTAAAATAATAAAAAAAAATTAACACTTATACTTACCTCCAGCAGCGATGCGATGCAGGCCTCTTCTGGCCTGTGTCCCGCGCTGTACGGCTCAGGCGGCGCGATGACGTCATCGCGCCGCCTGAGCCGGCCTCTGATAGGCTTGGTTATGAGGAGAAAGCTAATTTACAAAAAAAAATTCTCCTCTGTATTTATTGATAAAAATTAACTGCTAGATTGCAGTGCAGAGTGTCAAAATAAACTCCCCATTGAATTTGGCCTGTCTGACCCAGGAAGAAGTGGAGCAATGTCTTAAAAAGATTAAACAAATCACCAGGTCCAGATGGCATACACCCTGGTATCCTAAGAAAATTAAGTAATGTAATAGACAGACAATCACTAGTAAAGGTGCACTGCGGCGGTAATGCAATTGACAATATATGGCTAAACCCTTACACTGATGTTAAGATGAGACTTTCGCCAATATATTCTGATATCAAGAACATACTGGAGCCCGAGCACCGCGTCAAGGTATCTCAGAGTGGCTCGGGACCTAACGCTAACCTACCTTGCCGTATGGGCAATTGCGGAAGGAGCATATAGGCCTACACACAGCAACCTACTCCTAGTTACCTCCAGCGTGAAATCACACATACAATGGGAGAAGGGAGGAGACTATGAGCCCCACCTACCAATGACTCATGTGACTCAGGCTACACAGGTGCACCAGAATGTTACCATAAGATGTAAGCAATGGTACATTCAGACCTGGAGTTGCCACACCTCCAGGTATAAATGTTCAAATACAATCACAGTAAAAAAACGTGGTCTAAAATGGCAGAAAATTGCTCAGATCCCATATGCTGTTGCGCATATCAAACCGGGGGAGCAATTCCTGCACATATGGTCCGTTGCTAACAGCATGTGGGGTCCATAGTCTCCTCCCTCCTCCCATTGTATGTGTGATTTCACGCTGGAAGTAACTAGGAGTAGGTTGCTGTGTGTCGGTCTATATGCTCCTTCCGCAATTGCCCATACGGCAAGGTAGGTTAGCGTTAGGTCCCGAGCCACTCTGAGATACCTTGACGTGGTGCTCGGGCTCCGGTATGTTCTTGATATAAGAATATATTGGCGAAAGTCTCATTTTAACATCAGTGTGAGGGTTTAGCCATATATTGTCAATTGCATTACCGCCGCAGTGCACCTCTACTAGTGATTGTTTGATTATTGTAACACTGATTTTGATTGTTTGTCTAGTTCGCCACATCCACACAATTTGTTACCTTGTGTAGGATGGTTTTGTGGTACATGTGGTCCGCTGCAGGCTTCCTCCATTGTATGCATTTTTGCTGGGGATTGCTGTTAGCAACGGACCACATGTGCAGGAATTGCTCCCCTGGTTTGATATGCGCAACAGCATATGGGGTCTGAGCAATTTTCTGCCATTTTAGACCACGTTTTTTTCTGTGATTGAATGTAATAGACAGACCCTTATTTCTGATATTTAAGGACTCTATAATAACATGAAAAGTTCCATAGGATTGGTGCTTAGTAAATGTGGGGTGGAAAAACAGAGCCTGGAAACTATAGGCCGGTAATACTAACATCTGTTGTGGGTAAACTGTTGGAGGGTTTTCTAAGAGATGCTATCCTGGAGTATTTCAATGAAAATAAGTGTATAATGCCATATTAGCATGGTTTCATGAGGGATAGGTCGTGTCAAACTAAACTGATCAATTTCTATGAGGAGGTAAGGTCTAGACTTGAGCGGGGTGAGTCAATAGATGTCGTATATCTTGACTTCTCTAAACCATTTGACACTGTACCTCATAAAAGGTTAGTATATAAAATGAGAATGCTTGGACTGTCAGAAAATGTCTGTATGTGGGTAAGTAACTGGCTTAGTGATAGAAAACAGAGGGTGGTTATTAATGGTACACACTCACATTGGGTCACTGTCACTAATGGGGTACAACAGGGGTGAGCATTGGGCCCTATTCTCTTCAATATATTTATTAATGATCTTCTAGAAAGGTTGCACATTAAAATATCAACTGTTCGTCAGGGGTGCCAGGAGTCGGACCTCCACCAATCTCATATTGATGACCTATACTGAGGATAGGCCATCAATATGTGCATAGATCTCTGAGAACCATTTTACCTTATGTTATCTGTAGTGTTACATAGGACTGCAGGTACCATCTACTACATTATCTATATCCAAAGGTTATCACTGTGTTATCTGGGGTGTTACATATAGGGTTGTAGGTGATATGGAGGGCTCTCAAGGGGAGCCTTAAGGTTTGTTTCTCCGCTCCAAATTAAAGTAATCCAAGGATATTAACATGCATGGAAGAAACAACACTGACACCTGGTCAAAGTAGTTCTCGTTTATTAGAGGAGGGGATACAGTTTATATACCTCAGGGAGGGGCATTCCTCTCCTAAGGGTTATACTATATTTTATTGGTTAGTAATGCAAAATAAAGTTTCACTTCTGCGCATCTAGTCTAGCTAAAGAATGTAAACTATAGATAAGAGCAGGAGTGGTCCTGGAGCCGACACCATCTTGTAATGGCTTCATGTCTTTCAGTCTTCACATCCATAACAGTCCCCCCTTTGAAGCCATTTCAAGCACGGTGTTGTCTGTCCCTAATCTAAATGGGCCCAACAATCTGTTCCATTGTGCCTGGTCTTCTGTGGTCTTCTCCTTCTTCAGCTCTGGGTCAGCAATCCTCCGGGCACATGGAACCACACACTAAGCTATTTTAAGCAAGAATTATGTGAATATGTGTTAAAGCTATACCTATCTGCTTTAATGTTAGTTGTCAGGCTTATCAACCATTCAAACACAGAGCCCCAAGGAATTTTTACTCCCGCCTCATTGCACTGCACTTGAGGGAGGGCTGATGTCATCCAATGGCACATGATTCTCCTTCCCGATGTCATCGTATAGCTTAGTCATGATCATCTCTGGGATGGAGTTCTTCACTGCCTTTGTCAACAATTTCTTAGCACAAGGGATTACACAACAAACAGTTAGAGCAAGCATTATCAAGATGACAACTCCTAACTGGGCAAGAGATTTTCTCCAGTCTTTTAGCAAGTCAAACCAGGCATCCCACGAATCACTAACGCCCGAGTTCCTTTTCAGCTCCTCAGATAAAGATGTGAGTCCCTTCAGGGCATTCATTACTTGTCCATCTGGTCCCAGGTTATCTGGAATATGAGTACAACAGGTATCTCCTATCATCTTACATACTCCACCTTTCTCTGCCAGGAGCATGTATAATGCCATTCTGTTCTGAAATACCATGATACTCGTGGGACCCAACTGTTCCACAATCCCTTTCAGGGTGTCTCTGGAGTAGTTCACAAATCTCTGCTGATTATAATAGATGTAATTAATCCAATCCACATTTTTGTTGATGGTGATAGTGGGAATAAGCGACTCAAATCCCACTGCCACCTGATCCCTTGCTTTGAACTCATTGGGGACCCTACTTGGGACTCCTATTGCATCTATGTATATATGTGTGTCCAAACTCCCAGCTGGCTTTGATTCCCTTTTTTTTCCTGGTGAGGGTCACCAGATCTTCCCATGACTGTTTGTGGGGGTTCCGGAGACGGTCAAGAGTCAGTTCCCAGTCTGGGGGGGTCAAAGATGCAAAAGGGCATGAGTATAAGAGCCAAGGCACACTGGCCATGCCACACACCTTCCATCCTTGCTCTCAACTTCATGTCAGCACACAGCCACACTTTGTCCCCCAGAGCTTGAGATTGATTCATAAGATAGTTCTGATAATCAGCCCCAGTGTACAGTGTTTATTTTAGGACATGATACAAAGATATCAGACACAAAGATATCAGAGTCAAGTATCAAAGTAATGCCAGTGTGATACCTGACCCTGACCCTGACTCCTGACGAATCAGTGATCAAGGGTCACACATCAATTGAATTAGCTTCTTTTCTAGGGCTCAATAAAATGTAAACTTTTTTTTAAAGACCGATAAGGGTTTATGAAGCCCAGAAGTTTACATGGGAGGCAAGTGTCTAACCCCGGAGCTATAGGTTTAGACAGCAGCCTGAGAGATTTTCTTCATCTATGTGATTCAGCATATGTAAAGTACAATGAAGCTAAAAGTCATTGCGACCCTGACGCCTGAAGTCCAGGGTCAGGTATCAGGTGTCAGAGTCAGGTGTCAGGGTCAGATCTAAAAATCATTGCGATCCTGATGCCTGACGAGTCAGTGATCAAGGGTCACACATCACTTGAATTTGTCTCTTTTCTAGGGCTCAATAAAATGTAATTTTTTTTAAAAGACCGATAGGGGTTTTGAAACCCAGAAGTCTACATGTGGGCAAGTGTCTAACCATTCAGCTATAGGTTTAGACAGTAACCTGAGAGATTTTCTTCATCTATGTGATTCATCATATGTAAAGTACAATGAAGCTAAAAGTCATTGCGATCCTGACGCCCTACAAGTCAGTGATCAAGGGTCACACATCACTTGAATTTGCCTCTTTTCTAGGGCTCAATAAAATGTACATTTTTTTTAAAGACCGATAGGGGTTTTGAACCCCAGAAGTCTACATGGGAAGCAAGTGTCTAACCACTGAGCTATAGGTTTAGACAATTAAACAATGCAACTGATTAATGTGGTAAAGGTGGTATTTTTGGGGGATACAAAAGAGGTCACTTTTTCTGTGTGGTGCATTATGCTTTCTGCAGCACAACTAATGTTCGGGGCACAATATGGTGCACTGTCTGCTTGGTACTAATATTTTGGGGGCAGTATCTGGCACATTTGATTTCAGGGTTGTTGTCTGTGTGACACTATTTGTGCTGGTAACTATAGGAATGACACCAATGTTTCTGATGCACTGTATTTGGAGGCACTGTGCAGTGCAGCAGGTACAATAATAGAGGCAAATAGGGCAACAGCAGGCACAGAATTGAGGGCAGCAGCAGGATGGGAAGTTTGTGTAGGTGGGAAAATGGTATTGGGAGTACTGGAAAAATAAGAAACAATTAATGACTCAGCATATAATATGTGACTGGAAGAAATCTCCATTGCCTGGGCCATGTGGAAAATACAGGAAACGTAAACTATAATAAGAGGAGACATCAACTGTGAGTCACCTGTACTGTGATAACTTAGTTTGCATCGTGTCTGTGTAAAACTGGTATCTACCACTATAAGGTCACTGTATGGTGGTAAAATTGGTGTTTGTATAGTGTCTTATGTTCAGTTTTGGTATAGAAGTAATATTTAATCACTGCGTTGTGTTTTTTATTCAAAAACGGTAAGGCAATATTGAATCATTATGTAGCGGTCATGGTTGACGTCGTGTGGTTGTACTATTTGTGGTATCAGAAATATTAGTCCTTGTATAGTGAATCTGCAGCATGCAAAGTGATATAGTATTATACATGTAATTTTTGTGTGTGTGAGAATGCTAACAATTGGCACTGCAGATCTATGCATACCTCCTTCTGAATTGATTGAAGTGACAAGGTTTTATACACAATATTTCAGTATTTTGGGTCCCACTTTGACTAAAACCAACCTTGTCTGAGATTGATGGATAGAAAGACAGATAAATAGATAATAGATAAAGAGCAGAGGCAACGTACAGCCAAAATCTCCCATAAAAACTGCCAGAGACAAATCTGCTTCTATTATGGTCAGCTTGGGAACTGGTAATGCCACTGATCCTGTGGGGACAGGCTCAAAACGTGCAAAACATAAGCCAAGCTCGGCTGCCGCTAGCTCTGTTTGACTATCTCCCGTCTGGCAGTTTTTCTTCACAGTGCTGGCAGACAAAAGCACTGCCAGGTGCAAGATATGCAGAATGAAATAAGCAGTGGGCGTTCAAATACAAACCTAGGTACCATGGCTGTGTTGCAGCACATGAAGCAGTATCACCTGATCTAATGGGAGAATAGAACTGGCCACCAGCAATCGGAACAGGAGTGTCCTTCTCCAGGCAGACAGGCCACATCCACATGCAGTAGATCTGATGATTACCGGATAGCAATGCGTTTAGACCCTCTCTATCAAAGAAAATATGAAATCAGGATATCAACCATACCTTGTTTTCTTGAATATGCCTTATTTATGATAACTCCCCAAAAGAAAAAGTCCATCGGGATAAAGTCTGGTGAATGTGGTGGCTAATCAAACAGGCCTCATCTACCTATCCACGTATTGGGTAATTTTTTAAGAAAACTATGCACTGCTAAGGCATAGCAAAGAGGGGCTCCAACTTGCTGAAAATGGAAGTCTTCCTTTTCAACCTTCAACTGCAATTGAGGTAACCACTGTAGTGTAAAAGATAGGTCCAATTATTCCTTTACATAAAAAGGATAACTAAACTGAAAACCTAGGTTGATTTAGCTGTTGTGGGTTAACCTCTTTAATTTAATGTACTTTTTTATTGCAGTATACCCAACAAACGCAGTCTAAATGAAGCATAACAACAATTTTCCTGTACAGTTTAAGGTATAAGTACGGTATATGAATAGCAGAGGTAGCAGTTGCACCTTGCCCCTTGTGACTGGTTTCAACAGTTCTCCTTCCGTATAAGAGCATACCAATACTAATTATATTCATAAATTGAAAACTTTTGTGTGTTCCATCATGGATGCGATGGTGTTGGTTAATTGACTTCCCCTAAAGAACAGTATTTTTATTTTATGCACCCAAAGTTACACCCAGAGCTCATGGAACTTTTAATTTAATAACCCTTAATAACCTGACCATAATACTACAGTATTAGTGTTTTTTGACTTTCCATTCTAATATGGTTAGTAATAGTTTGGTTGGTTTTCTTTTAAGGCTAAAACAGTGCCCACTTCTCTAGGTAGGAAGACTTTCATCAAGATTTTGAGGTGTGTCTGTGAGAATTTTCGAACCTTCGACCAAAATGGCATTTGTAAAGTCAGACACTGATGTTGTACGGGAAGGTCTGATTTTCTATTGATGGGCCCCTTGAGTTCCTCCCCACTAAGCTTGTCACAACATGTTTATATGGATCTTTGTGCACTGGGGCACAGTCCTGTAAAAGGTGAAAGGCTTTTCCAAAATGTTGCACAAAGCTGTAAGGATACAATAGTATGAAATGTCTTTACTGTATATGCTGAAGTATTAAAATCCCCTTTCACTGGAAATAGGCTTAGCCTAAATCCTGAAAAACAGCCAAATGATACAGCAGACTTGATGCATTTTAATAAGTGGTGTTCTAAAGGCATACTGTATGTGAAAAACTGATTTCTCCTTCACACTGCCAGTTAGTGAAGGAATCCAGTGGGTAGGTGTAGTGCCCTGCCCTAGACTATGGACCCTTGTGAATATTTCCCTCTATTGCTACTATGCAAAACCATCAACTCACTAATTTAGTGCACTTGGAAGAGTTAACTTCCCCTATTAGGCCTCTTTCACACTAGCGGCAGCACGGATCCAGCAGGTGAAGGGTGCCGCCGGAACCGTGCTGCCGCAGGTACATGTGTGGGGCCGGAACCGCGCTCCGGCCCCACACATGTCACACAGTACATACACACACACACACACACACAGACACATACATACTTACATGCTCCCGGCAGCTCTGCGCAGCACAGTACAGGAGGAGGACGGCGCGCACATAGGACGATTCCCACAGCGCCCTCTGCTGGGCACTGTGGGGAATCGTCCTATGTGCGTGCCGTCCTGCTCCTCCTGCGCTGTGGAGACCTGCCGGGAGCATGTAAGTATGTATGTATATTTCTATGTGTATATGTCTGTGCATGTTTATGTGTATGTCTGTATGTGTGTGTATGTATGTATGTGTGCAGGTGATGGATCCGTCATGAACTCCATTGAAAGTCAATGGAAGACGGATCCGTTTACCATGGTGTCACACCAAACGTATCCGTCCCCATTGACTTTCATTGGGGGTCATGATGGATCCGTCTTGGTGCGGATGCCTGGTTTGCTCTCCGGTCTGAAGATGGAATGGAATGCTTTTAGGAGCATTCCATTCTCTTCAGTTCAGTTTTGTCCCCATTGACAATGAATGGGGGCAAAACTGAAGCGTTTTATTCCGGTATTGAGCCCCTATGACAGAACTCAATACCGGAATTAAAAAACGCTAGTGTGAAAGTAGCCTAATATATGCTGTTGTGTGCAGTTATACTGTTTTATATTGTTAAACTGCATTTTATATGTTTATTGTAGTATATCCTATTCATTTCCACTTATGGTACTACATGCACTGTGGAAAGGTTTAATTTACAGCCATATTGTATCTTTTACCCTGTGCTTCTCTGTGTACACCCTTTCTGCTAGAAGGTTCTAATTCTCTGCAGATAGGGACCAGGGTTTAGCAGGAGAGATTGTCAGTCTGCATATATGGAGCACTGTTTAGTATAAGAGACTCTGCCAGACTGCATGAGTGACCCGAATAAAATGCTGATACGGGGATTCTGTGCCACAGGCCTTCGGCGACCAGAGGGCCAGCTGGATGACTGAACCACAGACTTTAGTCCATTACCCCTTTGGATTGGTATCAGCCTACTGAAATAGAGGGACAGCTGGCTCAGGCCTTGTCTCAGAATAGAATCTTCTTCTGCCAAGGAGGAGTACCTTTCCTGTATGGTGTTGTACTTGAGTTCTTCCAGTAAAGTAGCACACTGGTTTACTGCAAACCCTGACTTTCTGGACTTATTTACAATTAGGGTGCACCACAATTTACCATCCCCTCCAGAGAGCAATACGTGGTGACACCTTAATGGTGTCTGAGGGACCACCTCAAATCTGGCCTCTGCACATGTGCATAACACTTCTCCAGCCGATGCTGGGCTTTGAGAATGGTGATTTTAAGCCCATTTCATACTGTTAATGGGTACACAGTTCTTGGGCTGATGCCACTTCCAGAGGCAGTCTAGATCTCTGAAGCGAGTGGTTTCACAAACTTAGTTGTGGTAAGGATGACTTCCCATAACAGTGCTACAGTTAAAGAAACTAAGCCTATACTACTATTAATATATGGAGACTGCTATGTGGGGTGTTTACATATTTTCCCCACATAGTGTATGTTTATTCCGGAAGTATCTGAAAAATTCAGTGCATCTGTCTAATCTTACAACATTAGTTAAATTGCTTATATAACACAATTTGACAACCAGCATCAATGTGTCTCTCTGCCAGCCAAGCTGTTGTTTAGTGCACGTATACCGCTCTGAAACCAACATAAAGTGCCTTTATTAGTCAGAATTACCTTGCTTCACACAGACTACACAAAACTAGTAAATGAAATCTGGCTATGCAGTAACATGGCTCCCATATGCCATGGACCATATGGATTTAGGTCATGTAAAGTGGATTAAATGTAGCAAATATAACAATCAACTTATCAGTGCAATAAAGGTAAAGGATGACGTTATTATCATACACTTACTTAGCTGCCAAGGTGTATAGCATAGGATGTTCATAGTAACGTCATATACCCAAAATGTATCTCTACAGAGTCCAACAGGAGTACAGGTGAATACCCCCGGTTGGGCGCCTGAGAAAGGTGGGCCCCTAGTCTCCCACCCCCTGCACACGTGGCACATAACACTGTAGACTTACTGCACTACATACATATATTCAGTGTTCAGCATCTCAACCAGCCTATGTTCATATAAAAACTTGATAGAATGTTTAAGAAACTCCCCAGTTTATTATTATAGGCACGATCAGAGCTGAGATAACTTCTAGGTATAGAGGAAAGCTACCAGTACCCTCTTCTCCCCAGGACCTACCTTCTCAAAGTTGCTGCAGGCCCCCCATATTCAATTATCTGGTAGCATCTTACTGCTGTGCGAACAGGTAATATTTGAATGTATCCGTACGGTGGGCCCTAGGCACCCCAGTCCAACACTGGCAGTGTCTAATGATAGGGCAGATTTATCAGCAGGTTGTGCTAGTACAGCGTGCCACTAATAAAACATCTTACCATCTCATCACCTGCAACTGGGTGCACCATCACACATAGTCAATCTTCAAGTGTCACTATTTGTAGTGTATGGAAACAAGTTGCAAGTTTCAGACTTCAGGACAATTGGTTTATTCTCCAACTAGGTAATACACTGACTAAACCACACCCAGACACTGCAGACACTGGCTCGTAAGGGCTCTTGCACATGAGCGTATCCCTTGCGGGAACAATGCTCCATGTGAAGGAGGGAGCCTGCATTCTAGACTTATAGAAGTGCAGGACATCATCATGATTTATAATCCTATTGCCTCAGCATGACCTTTCTGTTAAAGAATCATGCTGACATAAAGCTAGCCACACTTTAGAGCAAGCCACAAATGCATAGCTTTCTCTATTAACTGCTAAGGGTGTTCACAAAAATAGCTAAGTACTGCCTTGATATAAAAGGAAAAAGCAGAACATTTAAAAATGACTGGGTGTAACCCTTTTCTGGACCGATGACCAAGATCCACAGCTGATGAAAGAAATAGAAAAAGAGGCAGCACTCCAAAAATCCAGTGAAAAAGTGGATGTCTTCATTCACCCATGCATCAGCAATATTTCAGCTCTACTCAGTGGAGCCTTTTTCAAGGAAGCTGTCTCACATTTAGAACTGTCGGAGGATCCATCGAAGTTCGGCAGATTGACCACCAGCTATAGGGCTTTACACCATGTTCCAATTATGCAAATTTGATTTAAGTGTCATAAAGATTAAATTTTTTGTTTTTCAATGAACTCATGGATGGTATTGTGTCTCAGGGCTCTTTGGATCACTGAAATCAATCTCAGATACCTGTGATAATTAGTTTGCCAGGTGAGCCCAATTAAAGGAAAACTGGATGTTCAACAATATTAACCCTTACACTCCCAGCGCCGTACATTTACGGCGCTGGGGCGATGCGGGCACATGGCGCCCGCTTGCAAGTGCGGCGGGCGTCATGGCCGGCAAGTCTCTGCTGTTTCTAACAGCAGAGACTTGCCGCTACTTACCCGATCGGCGGCATCTTGCTGGGCCTTTAGATGCCGTGATCACACGTCTGTATTAAGACCAGCGTCTAAAATGCTCATCTTAATAAATGTGCCCCAAGTATGCAGATGGCTGTGTTGCTTTCTTTGCTGAACTGGTCAGCCTCACCATTCCTTAAGTTCGTTGGTAGTGAAGTACCAACCGGGTAACAGTAACATTGATGCTGACACGACATCTCCAGTCTGCCCAGAAAGCCATTGGATGATAAGGAAGAAGCCTAAATAGAAGAGCCTACCCCAGAGGTGAAAGATAAAATATATGTCACAGACACCAAGCAAATGTGTTCCTTTATGGAGTGTGCATCCAGTCGAAGTGTCAGAGAAAGCTCTTCTGCCTCTGTTATGCTGATTTGAAACCAAGTTGAGAAGGTTGAAAATAGAGATGAGCGAATCATCCAAAATTCGCTTCGCCGAATGTTCGTCGAATTTTTTAAAAGATTCGTACGAATACGAAAGCTATTCGGTCGAAGCTGCGTACAAATCATTCGTTATTCTTTCGTGTTCAGCGAACATTCCCTTGAATACTTACGCCTGAGCGTACAAAGTGCGTACAAAGCTTTAGCGTATTATTGAGGGTTGCTGCAAATGCTATCCACAGAGTGTGCTGAAGAGGATATTGCCCAGTCCAAGTTCTGTAGACTGGGGATAGAGTCTTCATTTGAACAGCTGGGTCTTCTTGGAAAACACAAGCTTGCTGATCAACGGCATCCAGAACCTTATGTGGTGGTAGAAAGGCCTGTCCAGTGTTCCAGAATACAGAGTGAAACCTGGGAACTTTTGTGGGATTGTCAAGACATATCACAATCAGCAGATTTTGGATGTATAACAGAATATCCATTTACAAAATCACGATGGACCACAGTTCTCTATCCGGTCTCCAGAAGGAGTCTGTGGAGAGTATAGTGAATCTAGAGAGAAATTGAGACCAAACTACAGATGGGTAGTACATTATTCGCTTGAGACACCCAAGAGAAATCCACTGCGCTCCAATCAGGTAAAAGCCCAGAAATTTCTTGGAAGTGTGTACTGAGCTTGGGCAGGAGTTTCCTGAGCCAACATCCAGCAGAAGACGAAGACCCTTTTGCATTCTTGAAGAGCTTGCAGCAAGTTTCGGGTTTCGAGTTACTGCGCCATAGTGAGGTTGGACCTGCAACACACTCTGCTTACAGAGTTTAACACCAAACGGTGTAACACACATACTGTTCACCAAAATCTTCCTTTCATCTAATTTCCTAAAATTCATTAGGCCTTTAGGTGCTGGGATCCACCATGTTTGGTAATTTTACCCTGCATTTGCGACCACACAGAAGTTCAGCAGGACAGTACTCCAATTGTAGAATGAGAAGTTGTAAAATAAGCCAAAAGAAAATATCACAGTTTCTTTTTCATCTCTTTTCTACAAATGAGCAATTCGTAAAGCTTTCAACAGGGTTCGGTTGGTTCTGGCGCTCCACCTTCCAATTCAGTTCTGGTCAGTATGGGATTGTATGACAATGTGAAATGACATCTGACACGGAGGTGAGCCATTACCTTTTACAGTCAGTTAAAGCAACCCATGAGAAGCAAATCTATGCTCCTGTTAATTACAGTTGACAGAAATGCTGTAGTAATAATTATTACCTCTGTCTATTGTAGATAATAATCCACAGCTACTAGATGGTGGTGTCCAGATCGGATATTACACAGATCAATAGCCAAATCATCCCATGGTCTATTAGGTGAAATTGTGAAATTGTATGTGTGACTAGTTCTGGTTTGCTGCCCACCATCTGATATGATGGACATGAGTAGTCCATATTTTCCACATGCTTGTCAATTCCTGGCCACAAAACCTTCTCATGTAGCCACTGTTTGGTGCATAATTTTTTGAGACATAACTATTTCGTTTTCACACAGAATTAATTGCCCTGCAATACTCAACTCATGTGCTTTGCCATTTACATTGTCACAACGGTATTATTTCTGCATCTGTCACTGAACATTCCTTGTAAACTCATCTGGGGTCAATGCATGGGGAACAGCAACAAAGCGAATTAATTCATTTGCTAGCTTATGAGATGGTGCTAAAGAATGGAAAGTTTGTCTGCTGCATTTGTAGGCCCGGGTCCGCATCTCACATTAAAGTGATATGGTAAGAGACGGAATATCCATTCATCAATGCTGGCCAATGGTTTTGATAGAGGGGAATACATCATCACCAATGGCTTGTGATCTGCTAATGGGGTTGTCCCATAAAAAATATTCTACAGTTTTCAAACCAGCACCTGGATCTGAATCCTTTTTTAATTGCATATAATTAAAAAAATTGTATAGCCACTGAGTTATTCAATAAAATGTATCTGTATAGTGCCACCTGCTGTGTGTTCTTTTTCTTATTTCTATGTCCAGCTTGCTTAAAAGGCCGCACCTGCTCAGTTTCATCCTTCAACTGCCTCCTGAGCTGTGATAGGGAGAGCTGAGACACGCCCCCTAAGCTGCAGTAGAAAAGACACTCCCCTGAGCTTTCAGCTTGATATAAATGTAGCAGAGCAATGAATGGGGAAATCTCTGAATCCATATGAGGTACAGGGCTGGTTCTAGCTTTATTAGAAAGAGACTGTCATGTACTATATGATTTCTGATTTAAATTTTTTACAATAATCATAGGATAACCTCTTTAATTTCGAAATAAAGTCTACAAATATATGCACAAAACTGTTCCCATCCCTAAACAACAGATAATAATGTCTCTCAACATCAGTGAGGAATCTGCTTGCATACTAAGCAGGTGTGTAGTCACCTTCATGTTGCCTCTAAGATGACACCTAACTTTGCAGGGCTGGCATCAAAAATGATTTGAGTTGGTGTGGTAGGATGAAAATAGGCTAGACATATGGCACAGGTAATCCGTCTCTTTAAATACAAATATTCAGCAGGACCACACCGCCATGAAACAGTTTATCAAGGTTATGTTCTCAGAGGTTCACTGATTGCTTTTTCTAGAATGAATGTTGCCTAGCAATTTCCTAATCGGAGAAAACTGTGTATTTCTGCTGGATTTTCAGGATTCTGGGTTCAAATACAGCTTTGATTTTACTGTCCTCTGGTGGGATACCTTTTTCTAACAGTAAAATGGCCCATAAAAGTCATTTTATTCATTAGAAATTTGCAATTTTTCTCATTACACGTCAAACCTTTCTACTTTAAGCACTCCAGCACCACACCAAGTGGTCCACCATGTTCCTGTGTGTTTTATCCCTACATTATGACATTGTCAGAAATATTGCGAGTGCCTTCGTGGCCATGTAGCACTTGCTGAATTGCATGTTGATAGCCCTCAAGTGTTGAGGATACATTAAACATCAACTACTATCTGTCTAGAAATATTTGGCTTGCAAATGTTGTAAGGACCCTGAAAAGAAGGGTCAGTTCAATTTGATGATAGCCTTATTTCAAATTCAATTTACCGAAGTTTCTCCCACTCATCTCATATACAACTACAGTGGTACATTGGAATCACTCTCTGAGTAAAGCTTCATTAGATCCTTTCAGATGCAAATAGATCCAAATGTTAGTTCTCCTTGGTATAACAACTGAAGGAGACACCAAGGGATTAGGCCCCCCAACTGGATCAACAATATCAAGTTTTATTAGTTCAGCAAGCGTTGGCTCCACAGGTGATCTTAGACTGTATGGAAGTATGCTCGTTGTATGTGAGATGCTTTTTATGTGGGTAAATTCCAAATGATCCTTTGAATTCCCAAATCCTATAAAAAGTCTTTAAACTCCTCTTTTAATTTATGAATATTAGAGATGAGCGAATCATTCAAAATTTGCTTTGCCGAATATTCGTCAAACTTTTCATAAGATTCGTATATCCTACAAATCTATTTGGCGAATCTGCATACAAATCATACGTTATTATATTGCGTTTTGCGAACATTCGCGCACTATACGAACGTTCAGTTTTAAAAGGTACGCAACTTCTGTGAACACGTACGCATGAGCGTACAAATTGCGTACGAATCCTCAGCGTACTATTGTCTAGCGATTGCGTAATACATGTGATACATGTAATGTATCAGCAGATGACAGCAGATCATCCGGCTGTGACTGAGATGAGCGTGCCATCCACTCCACTACCTCATCCACTTTCCCCTCCTCTACAATTTTGCGCCTTGGTTGGTTACCCTGGTGGAACACTGGCCAAGTATTGCGAATTCTACAAGTAGAAGTTCCGGCTACAGGTCCTTTGTCAGTGCTGCCCTGTGCCACCTTCTCCTTTTTTTAGAGCTCGAGGTCTGGCTGGAACTGGACCCCTTTTGCTTATGCATTCCAGACATTTTTCACTTGACTGTGGCCCTGCAGCTGGTCCTTGTCTCTCTCCCTGCCTGATTAATTACTAGCCCTGCAGTGGCCCTGCACTTGCCCTGCACTTCCCCTGCAATATCCCTGATATGTGTAATATGGATTCCCAGAACAATTACACCCCAATTTTAACAAAACAGGTCTCAGTCTCTCAGAACTACACATACAGTGCTTCTGCTAGTCTCAGCAGTCGCAGCACAACTGATGCATCACTGGCGTACCGAGCCTGAGCCAATCAGAGCAAGCCCTGCCCACTTGGTCAGATGACCGATTTCTTCCTGGACTTTTGCAGCACGAATAACGAACAGTAAAAGTTCGCTAATTAATTGAATTTGTGCGCAACAGCGTATACAGTAAATTATACGTACTGTAGCATTAGCGTACAATTTATCGGACAAGTACATAGTGAATGCGTAGAAAGCCTCAAGAATATTTTCGAATCTAACGGAGCGAATCTCAAAAAATTCGGATTCGCTTCGCAGCGGAAAATTTCCAAGATTCGTATCGAATCTACGAAGCGGTGAAAAGATTCGCTCATCTCTAATGAAGATATTAAGATATCATGTTGGTTTCAGCGTTGCTTGACCACGGTTCCAATCCTACCCCCAGTACTATAGCTGTTTTTGTCAAAGCAGGGGGAATCCTTCCCTATCAACAACAAAGAATCAGTCCTTAGGGGAACCCAGTCCCCAGTGGTCCACTGGAGCCGTACATGTAAATCTGCTTGGTGGTGCTACATAATGGAGTGAGTACTTGTAATTACACTATGGCACTGCTCCACAGGTGACCACACATTGTGATGTGAAAAGGAAGAAGCACACATATGGATTGCCACCTTCTCTTCAAACAATTGATTGGCGGGGGTGCCAGATGTCAGACCCCTGTTGATCAGATATTGACCTATTATGATGATAGGTCATAAATATAAATGGCCTGCACAACCCCTTTAAGTCGGTGGTTTAATCTTAATGGGTAATGTCCCAGACTACAGTGAGAATCTATCTTCATTTTCTCATGTAGTCTCTGTATGTGAAGCCATAAGATTTATTTTTGCATTCTTCTCATGGAATTACCTTGTTTAGTACTTCTGGTGTATCTATTCTATTAGGTAGGTTTGGAGATTGCATTAAAGGATTCTTTGAGAGCGGAGGGAAGAGGGGATTTATGTTGATGTACTTTATGCGGAAATTATCAAATGGCCCATGTTGTTTGTTAAATTTGACACATATTTATCCTAACAGTTTGGTCTAGAAATGCTACTCCAGTCTTTTTTTGTTTCAAAAAGATATTTATTTGATTGATTGCAAAATGGGATGCAGGAGAATGCATACAAGGTATATACAGAGTAGATAAGTAGAATTCACCTACAATTGTAAGTTAATGATAAACATATTTGAAGAACGATATCAATCATTAAAATTTAACAGTGATGGATCAGTGTGGATTTATCTTTAAACATGGATTGTTCCAAACAATCCGGATTGAGTAAGAAGGGGAAGCCTGCCTTGCAGGAAAAGAAAGAAAGTAAGGGGGACAGGGTTATGTGAGAAGTCTTCCAGTGCCTAAACTCTCCTGTTAGAGGGACAAGAAGTATTGCAGATTAGGAGTTTTAGAGCAGTTTAGCCAAGGGTTCCATATCTGGTGATAACGATCCCTAGTATCTGTCAGTGTACTCCAGTTTTTTTAATCCCCCCCCCTACTGAAATAAGTATGCTACTGTGTAAAAAAGTTGCAGTGATAAATCTGGAGTAAACTAATATATGCCAGTTTTCCCACCCAATTTTCAAAATGCTAAATTATAAAAATGTTGATGCAGTTAAATCCAAAAAGGTGCCAACCACTATTTGTGACATTTTTAAGTCAGAATTCTGGAGTACAGGTTTTGATACATTCTCCCTTTATTTTCAATATGCAAAGCCTGTAGCTCAGACAGTTCAATGGTTCTTGCAATCTTTTGCAGAATGGAAAGTGTTAGGCCCCTTTCACACGAGCGGGTTTTCCGTGCGGGTACAATTCGTGACGTGAACACATAGCACCCGCACAGAATCCTGACCCATTAATTTCAATGGGTCTGTGCACATCTGCGCATCAGTTCTGCGTTGCGTGAAAAACGTAGCAAGTTCTATATTCTGCGTTTTTCACGCAGCCTTGGCTCCATAGAAGTGAATGGGGCTTCAGTGAAAAACGCATTGCATCCTGAAGCAAGTGCGGATGCAGTGAGTTTTTCGCTGATGGTTGCTAAGAGATGCTGTTTCTAAACCTTCAGTTTTTTATCATGCATTTCCGGGAGGAAAAGACTGAACAACTTAACACAATCACAGACAAAACTGACTGAACTTGCTTACAAAATGGTGCGAGTTTTCCTGAACGCACCCTGAACGCATCCGGACCTAATCCGTCACGCTCGTGTGAAAGGGGCCTTAGTTGTCTCCTTCTGAGGCTATGTTCACATGGCCACTAATCTGCCACTGAGTCAGCTGCAAAATCCAGTTTTTCCATTTACCTTAATATTAAAAACTCCACCTTGTGCACACAGTGTGAAATGGTAGAGGTTTTTCAGTAGCTGATTTGAAAACCACTTTGGAAGTAGCATCTTTTGATTTGATTGTGCATTTCGTAGAAGTCAATGGGGAAGCAGAGATACCTCAACTGAAAACTATAGTATATGGAAAAAGAATACAGGTAATGAGTACAGAGTAAGACGACTTCTTGAAGAAAAGCTAACAGGTCTGTGAGAGCAAGAATTCTTGCTGGTTGGTAGGTGATCAAATACTTAATTCATGCAATAAAATACAAATAAATTATTTAATTATTTTAAAATAAATTTAATTTTAAAATCATACAATGTGATTTTCTGGATTTTTTTTTTGGTTTTCTGTCTCTAACAGATCAAGTGTACCTACAATAAAAATTACAGACCTCTCCATTCTTTGTAGGTGGGGAAACTTGCAAAATCGCCAGTGTATCAAATACTTACTTTCCCCACTGTAGATATTCCAAAGGTGGGGGTGACACTCAGGGTGATGGGGCCATAAATTAGATTAGACAGGACAAACAAAGTTTTGGTAATGGATAGCAGATGCTGGATATATGTGCATTAAAAGGAACATGAAGTAAGCAGGGGTTGTTCATGGATGGATGTATCTAACTGGGTGACACAGAGAATTTAACCCATCCGATGAGGGTTAGACATGTATGTATAGTTTAAGATGGTCATTGTATAAGGTGAGTGGGGGCCTGTCCCCTCTGAGCATTTTCCTTTTTGTGATTGAAAGTGTTAATACTCCCGGCCAGCCGCAATAAACCTTATTCTTCCTAAAGATTGCATTCTCTGAGAGTGGTATTACACACAGTGGCGTACATAGAGAAGTAAGGACCCCATAGCAAGGATCAAACCAGGCCCCCACACAGGACAGGAGGGTTTTCACCTAAACCCCTTTCAATGACTTGGGACATTTTTCTACTGCCTCATTTGCTAAAAGTTGTTTCTTTAGAGGGTACAGTCCTGACCAAGTTTTCACCCCCAGTAGAAGAGGAGATGATCCCAACTGGGCCCCTCTTGCCCTGGGCCCCATAGCAGTCGCATGGTCTGCCGCTATGGTAGTTACGCCCCTGATTCAACAACAGGTTCAGAACCTGAACAAGAATTGCCACTGCCTCCATTGGTCCTTCAATCATGTGATTTCTGGAAGACCTATTATGTGATCATGCTGCTGGATTTGGTTAGACCCTGTAGAGCCCTAATTGTGACAGTTGTTACTTACCGTGGCCGTTTTGCTCTGTAAGTGGGACTGCAAAGGTGGAAATATGCAATGTCTGTTTTCTGACAATTTAGTGGACACAATAAAAGTAAAATAAAGACACAAAATAAGCTAAACTAATAAATAAATCCATCCCAATCTTATGCTACCTTGCTTCCCACATATTACCTCTCAATAGGATATTTTTTTTATCAGAGTAACTGTCAGAGAAAACCAGATAATATACTTGAAAAAACTTTTTTTCACGTGTTAAAAGTATGATATATTTAAATAGTCTCTTTTCACATAACTTAATAGCTCAGGTGAATATAAGAAACTCCCACTCCTCATCATTTTCAAAACTAATTTTCTCTATGAAATTTGTGAGAAGTATGTGAAAAATCAGACTACATCATCCCAAAGAAGCTTATTGGGAAGGAAGGGGGAGGAAGAAAGTGCAGAGAGAGAGAGAGAGAGAGAGAGAGAGAGACGGACATGATTCATCAGCTAATAGTAAATGCTATATCTTACCAGTGCTTTATTCACATCTATACTGTTCAGTACTTCTCTATAATTTCCTAATTGGTGCTTCCAGTTGATTCTGAATGAATGAGAAATAGGAATTAGAAACTGCTGTCTTTATGTGAAGGCTATGGGAAGCAGCTAGTCTTCCCCCACCAGATCAGAGACCACTGGAAATTATAGATATAGCATGCAAAGAATGCTGCTAAAATGCTGGATACAAGTCATATTATAGTCGGATATAGTGATACCACTCATATATACACACAGCAGTTTATTGAGAAAAATCTTCTGAAAGTTTAGGTATCCTTTAAAAGAACAACAAAAAAAAAAGACTCCTATTTAGTTAGGGTGGATTCACATGACCGTGCTGGATTCGGGAAACATGGATTGTGGCTCCATTGTACTTTACTTGCATGGATGATGTGAGCACGGCAGAATAGAGCTGTAATCAGTAGGAAATGACTGTATCATAAATCACTATGATACAGTCAGTTTGGGTCAGGGGAGATGTAGTTGGTCCAGGAGATGAGGCTGACACACGGCCCATGTTTCTTGGACCAAGCATGGTGGTGTGAATCAGCCCTTTACAATTAGATCACTTTTTTTTACAATTTTTTTCACAATTTTCTTTCACAAAGGGTCCTTCCTTCCTTCCTTCCTTCCTTCCTGTCTTTTCTTTCTTTCTCAGACTTGCAGGGCAAACTCGGGGAAGTTATATTTCCCCAAACATCTTCTAGTATATTAGGCTTCATGTACCGCTGTATTGGAGACAAAATGCGACAGTACTCTGTTCTATTTAGTACTGTACAATGCTGGATTCCATGATGGAAACCGTGTGGACCCCATTACATTATAGTCATTTGAGTCTGTTGAGTGCCGTTCATATCCCTCGTGCAAGGCATACAGCACTTCTGTTATTTTCATTGTTCTGCTCCTATAATAGAGCACAATAACAGATACTAATGTAAAGAAAGCCTAACTGAAACATCTCGTCAGCTACAGAGAGTGATTCCAAAAAACTAACACTGTATGATGGAATGGCTACACAATGTCAGAAAGGATGTCCGCAATCATGCTGCTCAGGACTACCATGCTTATAATCTGTTACAAAACAGATCAAGACAGATCCATAAGATCCATTGTGGAGGACTTCAAAATAAAGACTAAATAAAGACAAAGTCTTAGGGCTCATGCATAGACCATATTGCTGGTATGTTTTGAATAAGCCATGGTAGTATGCATTATCAGATGCCACTTGCAGAATTATTTTTCCTTAGAGTCTGACGGAGAATTCTTAGAAGAGTCTCTACAGCTCAGTAGTAAGGAGCCCTATGCGCGAGTCTTTAGACTAGCAGGCTTAATGGATATAAAAAGCATTTAGTCTGGTACACTGGGACTATATACTGGTTGAATAAAGATGCAAAGATTTTTTTTATTATTGTATTAGTGACTATTGTCACAGTATCATTCTGTCCTTCAATGAAAGGAAGTCCTTCCATTTTAATATAAGTTATTCATAGAGCTCAAGTAGACACAACATTTAGCAGTGCCTGCTATTGTTGTCAATGTCAAAAAGTCCCAATCTGCTCTATTTCAAATAGAAAAGGGTTAATGGCCATTGGCCATGAACTACAGCGATGGAATGGAGTAACAAGTCAGACATATACGGTAGTTAATATAAAAAATTCATATACAAAGAAGATGAAAGGTAGTAAAATATTATAGGATACAATAGGGCAGAGAAATCCACTGACAGATAAAAAAGAAAGGTATTTCTATAGTCCCACTATAGACTTCTACAGTGATAATTATGCTAACAATATATAAAATAGCGGTAGTATTACTACTAGAGATGAGAATATCTCTTGAAATTTGTTTCGGGTCTGATTTACACAAATCGGTTGCCAGATTCGATACTGGTCTGAATAAATTCAACTTTCATTGAAATTGGCCCGATTGCCCTGAAAAGTTGTGTAAGACACTCTGGGGTCTACTAGGACTACGTTCAACCACTTTCAAGCTCTTTAGCTCTTTAACACTGAGACAGAATTAATAATATCAAAGTGACAGCAATGTATATGCCTATGGGTAAATGGATAGCCGGTTTAAAATTGCTCTGCATTTTTTTTAAAATGGTAACTGTGACACAGACCACAATGTCAGGAATATTTGCCTGTATTAAACTGGGCTGTTTAAGAAAGTTTGCGACATTTAAATAAAAAGGTCAATTGAACAGAGTCAAGCAGAGCTGGGACAAGGTATTTTCGTGCCCAAGGTAAAATAGGAGAATTACGTCCCCTGCTCCCCCCCCTAATCAATTTTAAAGTGCCCTTATATTCTAATAAAGAGACTTAGACATATTTAAAAAAAAAGGAAGTTGTCCCCACTGATTTGAGTTCTTCACTTTCCTTTTCTTCTCCATTTGGTCTAGACCAGTTGTTCTCAACTCCAGTCCTCGGGACCCACCTGCCAGTCAGGATTTAGGAATATCCCACAGAATGAATACCTGTGGTAAGTCCTGATGGATAGACGCTAATTATATCAGCTGGTCTAAACTAAGGAAATCCTGAAAACCTGACTGGCAGGTGGGTCCCGAGGACTGGAGTTGAGAACCACTGGTCTAGACCATCATGACGATTTCTCCTGAAGACTGCAGAGTTTACTGCACAGGCATCATTGTCAGCGGTGTGCAGCCCCCAATGCTATAGAAGAAGACATCAGTATTAATAAATGGCACCCTGTAGATGTGGCCTAATACATATCTTGCATTAGGGCCCAGAAGATTAATTTACACCTCTGATTTTGGCTCATTGTTGATGCAGTCCATCGGGTGCCTACCTTGGCCTACACATCGTGCAGGACCTCCCATGCAGTGATAGCTAGGATGCACTTTTTATTCCCTTCTGGGCACTCCTTGGTTTGGGGTTCTCCTGCTTTGTGTTGGTTGGATTGCCTTGGTGCTGAGTGTTTCTGTGGGGTGCAAGACAGGGCCCGCTTGGCAGCTGATGATATCAGTGTAGTGACTCAAACTACAGGTCTCCAGCTGACTTATGCACAAGCATGCAGAAATAAGGGTGCAACACGTCTCAATTTCTCTATACAACCACAAGGCAGCCCACAACATCAGACTAAGTTAAATCTGCACCTTTTTCACAGGTCACCCTACTCAAAAATAATGTCCGGGCTCCAGCGGTGAGATCTCCAGCTGCACACGCACCATGAGCTCTGATAGGGAGAGAGCTGCAGCAAAAAGGAGACACCCCATGACAAGGAACACACCCCATGAGCTGCCAGCCTGAAGAAAATCTAGTAGAGAAATAAAAGGAATGAATGGGGAAATCACTGGATCCATATGAGGTACAGGATTGGTTCTAGCTTTGTTAGAATGAGGTTATCATGTTATGAGGTTTTCTTTCTTATTTTTTTACATCAATCATGACACAACTCTTTTAATTCTGATTCTTTTACTTGGATGGTGTCCTAAGTCCTAACCATGGTCAGGAAAGCTGCTACACCAGACATGCTACAAGTAAACTTGGCCCTAAGTGGCCACTTATTGTACGTCTTCATACACAGTACTCAGGGAATCCTCCAAGCAGACTAGTTGCAGAATCTAATTTTCACAGGTTTCTTTATTAGCATTTTACCAAAGCTTGACAGTTAATACAGTGGCACTTGTAAGTAATGAAGTAGCTGCTCATATCTTCTCTGAACGAGATTTTGAGAAAAGCTTTATGACGGCTAATACCATCCACCCAAATTATATTGCTTTAGAGTTGATGGGAAATCTATAACGCTCAATGTTTCAGGCTACGTAAAGTGACAAACACAACAATAACAAGATATGCGAGGTACTGCCAAGAATGTGTTGTTTGAATTAGAATCCTGTAGGTTATTGCCGAACAATTTAACCTGATTTACATCTTTAGTCTGGAAATAATGAAGTACAAATGACAATATGCAAATATCCTACTTAATATAAGAAATGTCTGAAGGTGCACATTTATAAAAGATGACTATGATAGGGCAAAACCCAGCAAAGCACCAGCTCATCAGAAGCTACTGAGTGACAATAAAACCCACTGCAGCTATATTTTATGGTGGTCCTCTCTGGCAGTGAGCTTGTTTTTCTGCTACATATGGACCTTACGGGCTCATGGTGTCATTGTATCTCTAGTAGTGTAAATTAAATGGCAGGTTTATTTATGGGATTGGCTACAGGTGGAGACATGAGCAAAATATAACTAATGAGGTTGGTCTGAGGAAGGTACAAGGTTAGCCTTGCTTTGTGTATGTTGATAAATAACTGGAGGCACTGGGGAATGTAGATATGTGTCGAGGTCAACATCACTACTGAGAAGTGGAACCAATTTACTGTAGGTAGTGTGTTTTATCATCTCGAAAACTTGGAGCAATCGCTGGATTTTACGTGTACACGATGGCCCTTCCACATGGAAATGTACAGTAGTTTATGTGGATTTTGCTGCCACAATGAACCACAGCAAAATCTGCATGAACTACATGGAGTTCTTCCATGGACTTTGTTGGGAATTTGAAGTAGATTTCACCTTATGCATTTCAAAATTGGGACTGCAGGTCAACTTATGCTTGGAAAATTTCCACAATCTGTGGATGAGATTTTTAGAATCTAATTACTTGATTTTGCATTATGTTGCTGATTTTCCACAGGTAAATCTGTTCAGCAAATCTGCATGTAGTGCACAATGTGCATATGGGCTTAAAAAAAGTCTTTTATGCTTTTTGTCAACATATCTATGATGCCGACTAGAGATGAGCGAGTAGTGAAATATTCGAAAGTTCGAAATTCGATTCGAATAGACCACGAAATTCGACTATTCGACCGAATATCGAATCCCATTAAAGTCTATGGGAAAAAAATGCTCGCCACTTGGAAATCTCAATTCGACCACTTGGAGGTCACCAAGTCCACCCTGAAACCTCAGAAAAGGATGCCAACACTGCTGGAATGCAACTGGGACAGCAGGGGAAGCATGTCTGGGTGCATATAACGCGCCCAAGTCGCACTATTACGCCACTATCACAGCCTCTCAACAATACACTCCAAAGACAATGTAACCTCTCTGTCACGACAGGGAAACAAGGGATAGTGTGCCCTGTCTGAACCCCACCTCTTTCCCTGCCTACTTACAGTAGATGCCCTAGGCGACAAAACCGTAACTTGGAGACGGTCCCTATGCTGAGTACGTGCACAGGGTAGGGAAGGGAACACAGGGAAAGACGAACACAGACAGAAACAAACACAATAGCAGAATCGTCAGCAAGCCAAGTCAAGAACAGGAGGTCACGTCAAATACCGAGGGGAATCACAAAAGCGTAGTCTAAGTCCAAAGCCAAAATCCAATACACCAATAATCCAAAACCAAGGTCCAACACACAGCACTGATCTCAGAAGACTAATCACAGGCATCTGAGTGAGGCAGTTGCCATCTTTAAATAGCCCGCCCAGGATCATGTGATGTGGCCAGCATCACATGACCTGAGGCGGAGCAAGCTGTCCAAACAATATGTAAAGTAGCCATGTGGTGTGATCAGCACCACATGGCTAAACCCAAACAGAGAATTAACTCATGAAGTGCTGGCTAACAAGACCAGCACTTCAATTCCCTATTGCTCGTCTCTAGGGGGCGGAGAGGTCCGGCGACGTCGTGCAGAGGGAGCGCGACGCCGACCTCGCGTGACAGTACCCCCCCTTCACGAGGGGCCACCGGACCCTTACCAGCGGGAGCAGGCTTATCGGGATGCTGCAGATGGAACTTTCGGATGAGCGAGTCTGCATGCATCCTGGTCAATGGTACCCAAGACCTGTCCTCAGGACCGAACCCCTTCCAATGTACGAGGTACTGGAAGGAATTCCGGACCCTTCTCACATCCACAATTCTGGCAATCTTATGCTCCATTTGTCCTGCTACCTCAACCGGAGGCGGAGACTGTTCCTCAGGACCAACGGGAGCAACATAACGTTTGAGAAAAGACACATGAAAAACATTATGAACACGAAGGGAGTCGGGTAAACATAACCTAAAAGAAACCGGATTGATCACCTTGGTGATCCTGTAAGGACCAATGAAGCGAGGTGCAAACTTGTAGGATGGTACCCTCATGTTGAGATTTTTAGTCGATAACCATACCTTATCCCCAACCTTAAAATTCACACCCTTAGAACGTTTTCTATCAGCCTTAGCTTTTTGAACCCCTTGGGCCTTTTCCAGGTTCGACTGAACCTGTGCCCAAACTGTGCACAGTTCTTGAGAAAAATCATTGACATCTGGGACAACCGACGCAGATGGGGAAAAGGAGCTAAAGCGTGGATGAAAACCCATATTGCAGAAAAACGACGACATCCCAGAGGATGAATTAACACGATTATTAATTGCAAATTCAGCCAGAGACAGGAATCTGGCCCACACATGTTGGTTATCAGAAACATAACATCTAAGATATTGCTCAACGGATTGGTTAAGACGTTCAGTCTGACCATTGGTCTCCGGATGAAAGGCTGATGAAAAGGACAAAGAGATACCAATCTTATTACAGAACGCCCTCCAGAACCTAGACACAAACTGTACTCCCCTATCAGAAACGATATTCTCAGGAACACCATGTAGTTTGACAATATTATCAATGAACACGGACGCCAAGACCTTCGCAGAGGGTAATTTACACAAAGGAATAAAATGACACATTTTGCTGAATCTGTCAACCACCACAAATATCACGGTTTTACCCTCAGAGCACGGCAAGTCCGTGATAAAGTCCATGGACAGATGTGACCAAGGTCTACTAGGTATGGGTAAAGGATGTAACTCACCCATAGGTCGTGTCTTGGAATTCTTGGACCTGGCACAAGTGTTACACGCAGTTACAAAAGCCTGAACATCTCTGGAGATTGACGGCCACCAATACTGCCTAGAGACCAACTCCTTGGTGGCATTGATGCCAGGATGTCCACACAAAACAGAATTATGGCACTCACCCAGCAGTCGCAACCGCAAATGAGCCGGCACAAACAATTTGTCATTGGGGGTACCAATGGGAGCAAGATGTTGTCCTGCCGAGATTTCAGAAGCGAGGTCAGATGAGGTAGCAGCCACGATGATATCAGCTGGCAGGATGGGCTCAGGAGGGACGTCAGGAGGCTGATACGCCTGGAAACTTCGGGATAAGGCATCGGCCTTAACGTTCTTGCTCCCGGGTCTGAAGGTAACACAAAAATCAAAACGAGTAAAGAACAAAGCCCACCTCGCCTGTCTAGGATTCAATCGCTTAGCCGATTCTAGAAACATTAAATTCTTATGATCCGTGAGGACCGTAATGCGGTGAAATGCCCCTTCTAAAAAATGACGCCATTCCTCAAATGCCCACTTGATTGCAAGTAACTCCCTATTCCCAATATCATAATTCCTCTCGGCAGGAGAGAACTTGCGGGAGAAGAAGGCGCATGGCATAAGATTAGTTATGGTGGAAGACCCCTGGGACAGTACAGCCCCCACACCATCCTCAGACGCATCCACCTCAACTACAAAAGGCTTACTTTGATCAGGCTGGACCAACACAGGAGCATTAATAAAACACTGCTTTAACCTTTCAAAGGCCTCAATTGCTGCAGGGGGCCAATTGACCAGATCAGCCCCCTTGCGAGTCAAATCCGTAATGGGTTTGGCTACCACTGAAAAAATTTTGACAAATTTACGATAAAAATTAGCAAACCCCAGAAATCGCTGGAGCGCCTTCAAAGAGGAAGGTCGCACCCAATCCACAATGGCCTGTACTTTAACTGGGTCCATTTTGAAAGAAAAAGGGGTGAGAATGTATCCCAAAAAGGCCACTTCCTGAATATCAAAGGTACACTTTTCCCCTTTAACAAACAACTTGTTTTCACGCAACACCTCCAGCACTTGCCTAGTGTGAGATACGTGACTCTCCCAGTCTGCAGAAAAATCAGGATGTCATCAATATAGACAATTACAAATTTCCCAATAAATGGTCTAAAAATGTCATTGACAAAGTTTTGGAAAGTTGCCGGAGCGTTACTTAACCCAAAAGGCATTACCAAGTACTCATAATGACCCTCCGGGGTAGTAAACGCAGTTTTCCATTCGTCCCCCTCACGAATCCTGATTAGGTTGTATGCCCCCTTCAAATCCAGCTTGGTGAACCAACAGGCCCCTGGACCTGATTCAGCAAGTCAGGAATAAGGGGCAACGGGTATCTGTTTTTAACAGTGATTTTATTGAGCTCCCTGTAATCGATACAGGGCCTCAATCCTCCATCCTTTTTACCAACAAAGAAAAAACCTGCCCCCATGGGAGAAACTGAAGGCCGGATGTGACCCTTGGCCAGACTCTCTTTGAGATAATCCCTCATGGACTGACGTTCAGGAGTAGAGAGATTATAAATGCGACCTTTGGATATTTGGATCCCTCAATAAGGTCGATGGCACAATCATATTGCCGGTGAGGAGGGAGGAACTCAGTCTCGGACATGGAAAACAAGTCCGAAAAATCGCCAATATACTTGGGCAAGGAAAGAGACTCAGTGGTACCTCC
>ONZH01021808.1:0-26778 GCA_900303285.1 Rhinella marina
CACTGTGTATGGGCACACTGTGGACGTCGCCTTTCTGGGGGCACTGTGGACGTCGCTGTTCTGGGGGCCTATGGACGTCGCTGTTCTGGGGGCACTGTGGACGTCGCTTTCTGGGGGCACTGTGGACGTCGCTGTTCTGGGGCACTGTGGATGTCACTGGTATGGGGGGGCAGCACTATATGGGGCACTGTGGATGTCACTGGTATGGGGGCACTGTGGATGTCACTGGGGGCACTGTGGATGTCACTGGTCACTGTGGATGTCACTGGTATGGAGCACTGTGGATGTCACTGGTATGGGGCACTGTGGTTGGCACTGTGGATGTCACTGTATGGGGGCACTGTGGATGTCACTTGTATGGGGCACTGTGGGACATGTTGTTATCACTGTTATGGGGGCACTGTGGACATCACTGTTATGGGGGCACTGTGCTGTGTGGATGTCACTGGTATGGGCACTGTGGATGTCACTGGAATGCGGCACTGTGGATGTCACTGGTATGGGAACTTGGGATGTCACTGGTATGGGGACTGTTTGGGGCACTGTGGATGTCACTGGTATGGGGCACTGTTGGGATGGGGCACTGTGTGATGTCACTTGCTGTGGATGTCACTGGTATGGGGCACTGTGGATGTCACTGGGTATGCGGGCATGGTGGATGTCACTGGTATGGAGGCCCTCTTGATGTTCACTGGGTATGGAGGCACTGTGGATGTTACTGCGTATGGAGGCAACTGTGGTATGTCAAGCTGGTTATGGAGGCACTGTGGATGTCACTGGTATGGGGGCACGTGGATGTCACGGTTCCGGAGGACTGTGGATGTTCATGGTATGGGGGCCACTGTGTGGATGTCGCTGGGTATGGGGGCACTGTGGGATGTCGCTGGTATGGAGGCCACTGTGGATGTCGCTGGTAGTGGGGGCACTTGTGGATGTCACTGGTATGGGGGCTGGGATGTCACTGGTTGGGGGTATTGTGCACTGGTATGGGGCACTTGGATGTCACTGGTATGGAGGCCTCTTTTGATGTCACTGGTATGGAGGCACTGTGGATGTTACTGGTATGGGGGCACTGTGGATGTCACTGGTATGGAGGCACTGTGGATGTCAACTGTATGGGGCACTGTGGATGTCACGGTTCGGAGCACTGGGATGTCACTGGTATGGGGCACTGTGGATGTCATGGGGTGGGGCACTGTGGATGTCACTGTTATGGGGGCACTGTGGGCACTGTGGATGTCGTTGTATGGGGGCACTGTGGATGTCACTGTGGGGGCACTGTGGGGTATGGGCACTGTGGATGTCGTTGGTATGGGGCACTGTGGATGTCGTTGGTATGTGGGCACTGTGGATGCACTGTATGGAGGCCTCTTTGATGTCACTGGTATGGAGGCACTGTGGATGTTACTGGTATGGAGGCACTGTGGATGTCACTGGTATGGAGGCACTGTGGATGTCACTGGATGGGGCCACTGTGGATGTCACGGTTCCGGAGGCACTGTGGATGTCACTGGTATGGCACTGTGGATGTCGCTGGTATGGGACTGTGGATGTCGGCTGGAGGCATGGGGCACTGTGGATGTCACTGTATGGGGCACTGTTGGATGTCACTGGTATGGGGGCACTCTGGATGTCACTGGTATGCGGGCACTGTGGATGTCACTGCCTCTTTGGTCACTGGTATGGAGGCACTGTGGATGTTACTGGTTATGGGGCACTGTGGATGTCACTGGTATGGAGGCACTGTGGATGTCACTGGTATGGGCCTCACGGTCCGGAGGCACTGTGTCACTGTATGGGGGCCACTGTGGATGTCGCTGGTATGGGGCACTGTGGATGTCACTGGTATGGGGCACTGTGGATGTCACTGTTATGGGGGCACTGTTGGGGGCACTGTGGATGTCCGTTGGTATGGGGGCACTGTGGATGTCACTGGTATGGGGGGGCACTGTTGGGGCACTGTGGATGTCATTGGTATGGGGGCACTGTGGATGTCGTTGGTATGGGGGCACTGTGGATGTCGTTGGTTATGGGGCACTGTGGATGTCACTGGTATGGGGGCACTGTGGACGTCGCTGTTCCGGGGGGCACTGTGGACGTCGCTGTTCCGGGGGCACTTGGACGTCGCTGTTCCGGGGGCACTGTGGACGTCGCTGTTCCGGGGCACTGTGGACGTCGCTGTCCGGGGCACTGTGGACGTCGCTGTTCCGGGGGCACTGTGGACGTCGCGTGTTCCGGGGCACTGTGGACGTCGCTGTTCCGGGGCACTGTGGACGTCGCTGTCCGGGGCACTGTGGACGTCGCTGTTCCGGGGGCACTGTTGGAGCACTGTGGATGTCACTGGTTTCGGGGGCACTGTGGATGTCGCTGTTCCGGGGGCACTGTGGATGTCGCTGTTCGGGGGCACTGTGGATGTCACGGTTCCGGAGGCACTGTGGATGTCACTGGTATGGGGGGCACTGTGGATGTCGCTGGTATGGGGGCACTGTGGATGTCACTGGTATGGGGGCACTGTGGATGTCACTGTATGGGCACTGTTGGGGCACTGTGGATGTCATTGGTATGGTGTGGATGTTTGATGGGCACTGTGGATGTCGTTGGTATGGGGCACTGTGGATGTCACTGGGGCACTGTGGGGCACTGTGGATGTCACTGGTATGGGGGCACTGTGGATGTCGTTCGGCACATGGTTGGATGTCTGGATGGGGGCACTGTGGATGTCACTGGTATGGAGGCATGTGGATGCACTGGTATGGAGGCACTGTGGATGTCACTGGTATGGGGGGCACTGTGGATGTCACTGGTATGGAGGCACTGTGGATGTCACTGGTATGGGGGCACTGTGGATGTCACTGGTTTGGAGGCACTGTGGATGTCACTGGTATGGGGGCACTGTGGATGTCGCTGGTATGGGGCACTGTGGTTGTCACTGTGGATGTCTGGATGGGCACTGTGGATGTCGGTATGTGTCACGACTGTGGATGTCACTGGTATGGGGCACTGTTGTCGCTGGTCACTGTGGATGTCACTGGTATGGGGCACTGTGGATGTCACTGTTATGGGGGGCACTGTTGGGGCACTGTGGATGTCGTTGGTATGGGGGCACTGTGGATGTCACTGGTATGGGGGCACTGTTGGGGGCACTGTGGATGTCATTGGTATGGGGGCACTGTGGAGTTCGTTGGTATGGGGCACTGTGGATGTCGTTGGTATGGGGGCACTGTGGATGTCGCTGTTCCGGGGGCACTGTTGGGAGCACTGTGGATGTCACTGGTTTCGGGGGCACTGGTATGGGGGCACTGTGGATGTCACTGTTAGTTTTCTTGTGGATTATCTGCACACAAAGCTGTTATTAGAAGTGTAAGTAAAGTATTTATTTTTGTTTAGTTAATGCTAAGCTATGTGTGTTTTGTCAAACGGGATCCATGCTTATCATGATTGACGGCGTGTGGCTGGAATATGCTATCATTTAGTGATCAGACATGTTTGATCTTTTGTGGCTCAACAAACCATGAGAGAAGGGGCTGCTGCACCAATGTTAACTCGTCTGCTTCTTATCATAAATTAATAAGTTCTAGACCTGCAGAGCTCCTGCCACAAGGTGATTGACAATATTAGTGCCTCGCTTGTCCACTATTTCTCCTATAATATGCAGATCTTACATCTACACTGTACATTTATATCTTCCAGACATCTTTCTAGTATAACAACCATCTGTCAGGTACAGGTATGAGGAATACTGTTTGATGCTTATCCTTTCTTATAGTATTTCGGATTATAGAGGGTTATTTTGTAATTTACTTTGCCCCTCACATAAGTTATTATTGTGCTAGTGTGTTTTACCCAGTAGTGTCTATAGCATGTACATATTATCACCCATTTATCTTTATACAGGTGACAAATGACCTGTGTGTTGATGGAATATTACCTGTCAACCTCAAGGAAAGCATCACAAGACAGGTACTTTATAGTAATTACTGATAACAGGCAGGTGAGATGTGAGCTATAGGCCTGCAGTGTATGATAAACATTATTCATGAATACTGTATATCTCGCATTTACACCATTTCTTCATAATATGTATTTCTTGCATGTTGTTAAAGGGGTTATCCTTGGCGGGTCAGCCACTCTTGAAGGTCTGTATTAGTCTTGGATACTATAACAGGTACTTTAATGGAAGCACCACAGATACCTCAGACAGTAAATGCCCTACCTATACAATAGTATGCACACTGTTTTAGGCCTTCGTTCCTGGACCAACACCATTTTCAATCTCTAAATCAGTTTTTTTTTTCTTTTTTCCCCACCTTACTATTGTGTGTTTAGTGCATGAGAACAAGAAGACAAATTTGACAAGTTTTATAAGAACAAAGTTCTAAAAGATTCACACTTTTATTGAGTTTAAGACATGAAATACAAAGTAATAGTTAAAAAAAACTGCCCTTCTTCCTCATAAATAGGAGAAAGAGGCAAGTCACAGTGCAACAAACGTAACAATTGCTCCAATTGATTAAAAAAAAGTTACAATTTTAAAAAATTGTACTCTCCTCCCATATATTAAAGTATAAAAATGTACTGGAGCGTATGTATGCTGTGCCAGAACCGGTAGCTGCTGTAGTGAACAGTGGGGCAATGGATATAAACTTGATGCTGAATGCCGACTGTTCCTCCAGTGGGGGATGAACTACTACCACCAGCAGGCTCTGCCAGCTGAGGGCTTTATAACTTCCCATTAGCTCAGGGGCCTCCGAGTGCTTTGAATGGTTGTAGTGCTTACAGAGGAGGACATGCGTGCAGCTTGATCATGACTTAAGCATTCTCTATATAACATTTTCATGCATCTCATTACCATGCTCCGAAAACTTTATATCAAGAACCTTCAGACCTTTTTTATTTTCTCTTTATACAGGTTTATCTTACACTATTTACAGCAGTAATACATAGGTATTAGCAATGATGGAACCCATAAGGATTAAGAAACCGGTTTCCATCTACTGACTTTGACAGATCACTGATGTAGGGATGGTTAATCTACTTGTATGTTCTTCCAAGACAGTAGCTCCATAGTCCATATTTCTATGCATCACAAAGATATGCCAGAAAATGTCACAGGTGCCACACCAACACCCAAGTAAAAAGGACTGTGGTGGACTGTAAAACACTTGACTCCTTTCTGAGCAACATGGAAGGCTCAGAAGAAAGGATGCGGGTTGGGTCCACGTTCCAGGCCTCCTCTGAGGGGATCATACATTCTGGGATGTCTTTGTTAAACATCACAAGATATGTTACGTAAATACAGAACACTGCCTACGTACCACAGATGTGACCAGTCTAGAAGTCTGAAGCTTGAGGGGGTGGTCGGGTTACTATTTACAAAAAATGGCTCAGTTTCCTGATAAAATCAGGGCAATTGTAAACTAGTTTTAAGTAGAATTTTTGGGGGGAAAAAATGAGGGAAATCAGGTAAGGGTAGATTACGTTTCGCAACGCCTTCCGTAGGGGGTTGGTTCATAGCTATTATTGTACAGATCTCAACGTCAGGACAGATGAACGGTAGATAGAGATTTGAGGGTCCTAAAACTAAAGATTGGTTGTGGTGAGAAAGTTTATGCATAGATCAAAATCCTATAAACACCTAGGAGGACATCGGTAGTAACTGAAATATATCAAGAAAAGATGGTCCTACAGAATCTAGAACCATCTATGAAAAAAACCAACAAAGCAAACCCCAGGACTGCAGATATTTCTATTATTACAGTACATGTCAGTGGAGCTCAGCAGCCAATATATATTTCTCAATCAACCAACTTGCAAGTTAGATTTCAATGCACAAAACAACTTATAAAAAAAAAAGAACATTTTAAACGTTCTGCTCTTAGAGGACCAGCCTCCATCTATCTCCCTTTGCAGACCGGCACGTTACGTTAATACAGTTCTACCGCACCAGTGCGCCTGTATAGCACATACTTGGGAAAACTGCAGAAGCCTGTCCCTACTATGTCCATAACCACACATGCTTTTATATTTTAAAATAAACACTTACAAAATACCATCTACAACTTACAGCAATCAACTATGAAAAAACCTACATGGGTAAATGCACACAAGGCCTCTGCCAGTTGTTGACTGGGTGCTTTGCTTTGTACTGAATAAAGAGAAAAAGACAGCAAATTTCAGTTTACTATCCTTGTCCTCATAGCTGCTAGGATTGGATAGAAGTACAACTGCAGATGTGAAAACTTTACATATATGAAACTCTGCAGACAGACATGGAAAAGAGTTCTAGAGCTGAGGATCGGTACAGTGTATGGCAGCCATGCATTCAGGGAGCCGGTTTGGTATTGACGCCTATGATACCTCCTGATTTATAGGCTTGTTGACTGGGGGGTTTTCTCAGGATATATACTGGAGGACTAAGATATGCATCTTCTGACTACTGTACCCACCATCAGTTGCTAAAACGAAACAACAGAGGAAGTAGGGGCATGCCGTGCTACTTCATCTTTGCATGATTGGCATTGATTCTGTTGGGTCAAAGTATTCAGCTGCCTATAAACAGCTGAGCAGAGCTGACACAAGGAGTAGGGGCACATTGCGTTAGTAATTAGTGGATGCAACATCGGTCAGATCCCCTGCCATTTGTGATATTATAGCCACCTTAAAGGAGTTGTCCACATTTTTAATACTGATTACCTATCCTCTGGGTAGGTCATCAATATCGGATAAGTGGCAGTCTGACACCCGGCACCCTCGCTGATCAGCTGACTGAAGAGGAGGTGGCTCTCATATGTGCGCTGCCTTCTCTTCATTGTTTACCTGCAGCTGTGAGCAGGTGCAATTACAAGCCGTCCCATTCACTTCAATGGGACAGCGCTGTAGTATTCACTTGAACAGGAAGGAACCGTCCCGGGGAAGTGAATGGGGTGCCATAGTTGTAATAACACTGCTCATGGCTGCAATCGAGACAGCGAGCAGGTATATCAAGAGAAGGCAGCACTTGTACAAATGCTGCTGTCTCTTCAAACAGCTGATCGGCGAGGGGGCGCAGGGTCGTGCCCCTGCCAATCTGATATTGATGACCTATCCTGAGGATAGGTCAGTAATATAAAAAAAAAAAAAAAACACAACGGACAGAGCTGGCCATACACATAAGTGGCAATGGATCAGCCAGATTCAGATAACCCAAATTTTCCAACCTAGGCAATGACATTTTAAACAGACATAGGCTGCTCATACACATGGGAGTTTTAAGACCGCTCCATTTAAACACCTACTTAACACGTTTTAAACTGATTATATATCTCTGTGGGACACAAATCCATAACGCTGATGTTACTTTTCTGAGAGTCTCCAAAGCACCAAAAAGGAAGTTTAGAAGATATGCAAAAGAGGCATCACAAGTGCCCAGGAGCGGTGCGTTTCCTGCAGGTGCCCCCGGCCTTACTTGCTCCTAACTCGTCCCCTATATATCCTCCGGCCAGCCCTGCAACCTTGTGGCATCATTATTTCTTGCAGCCGAAATCCGGCGCAGTACACTGCCCACTGTGGGCAGAGGCATAGTGATATGCAGTGCAGACGCAACAGTTAAGTAACTAACACGCGGGGAGGTGATGCCCTCAGGACTTCGACTGCGGGAAAGAATGATATCACAAGGATACAGGACTGGCAGGAGGATACACAAGGGAGGAATTGGACGCAAGTAATGCCGGGGGCACTTGTGATGCCTCATTAGCATATCTTTAAAACTTTGTTTTTGGTGCGTCATGTATTTGTCCCATAGAGCTATATAATCAGGTGTGTCAAGTAGGTGACAGACTCCCTTAAAGTCAGCTCTGTGCAGTATTTTATCTGACCTGGTGTGAGGCACATTTCTCATGGAGGATATCAGTCTCCCCTATACAAGTGCTGGCCCCCGTTAGATTGGGTTCACACACCGAATTCTAGTAGCAAAACTGCAAAAAAAATGCAATTAACAAAAACAACATGAAGGAACCTTATCACTGAACTTGTAAACCATACTTGCCAGATGCTCCCTGTATACAGGGCGTGTAAAATGTCCACACTGAAAGAAGATCCATCAGCAGCATATTAGAATAGCGACCATATTACCAGCACGATGACTGAATGCTCAGGATCCCATAAAGATAATATAGATAAAGCTTTAAGCGGCAACAGCTTATGCACAGAAATGAATAGGCTGCAATCATATATACACAAAATGGCTGAAAGATCGGATACATCTGCCTTCACTGTGGGATTGTTTATTGCAATCTTGTGAGGTCAGGCTGGTAGGACTATACTACCCATAAACCTCTGCCCGCTGGTAGTACAGACACCATTCTAACAGGACATGGCTAAGGCATATATACACACGGGTCCTTACTATGAGGACAGTTTAACACAGACGCATTTGCAACCGTGGCTCGGCTGACCCAAACTTACTGCATCACCGCGATCCATGATGCTGTGAGTTTCTGCCCAACCTTTACAGTGAGTATAGGACATGGGCTGGAACTCACAGCACCATACATCACTATGATGCAGCGAGTTCAGGTTAGCTTGGCCGCAGTCTGCTCAGGAAATGCAGCCATCGCACGGGCCGCACGTCCAGAACCACACATGCCATTGTAAGACTGGCCTAAAGGTAACAGTCCATAGACCAGAACGGAGGTGGGCTATTTCACCACATCTGGATACCAGCCCTTAGAAACTTGGTAAGGAACCCGATTAAAAAGAACACTTTTAGGGGTGGGGGCAGAACGTAATAAAACACAGAAATATTTAAAGCTAAAAATCAATAATTTAAAATATATATAATGCACAAATATAATACTTATTCAAGGCTCTGATGAAGTGTACAAGTAACCTACTTATAGCAGAGACAGCCATGAGGTAGGTGACCTGTATACTGTCATAGGTTTAATCATGAAACTGAACTCTAGCCCTGGGCCAAACCAAGAGGTGAAGTGCTGCCGGTCTATAGTAACTCAGAACCATGTCCGCAGTTGCTGCTTTACATAGCCATTCTGTTTATTTTAGTGTCTAAAATTTTTGGCTCGCACTATTTTTTTTTTAAGCGCTACCCCCTTGTGTGAACGATGATGTATTCCATGTTTCTCTCGTAAGGATTACAGTTTTTTATCCATCCTCTTTTCCACTGCCTGAAGTAATAGTTCGGAGTATTGCTGCAGGAGGGCGAGCGTCTTATCGTCACCCAGTTGCTGAGACCCTTGTGAAACAGGAGGTTCAAGTTTTTCCTTGCAGTCCTCGTGCTGTGGCGACAAATCTTCATTCACTGCAGCCTCAGCCTCTTGATCTTTTAGAGAATCCAGCTCCCGCTTTACCATGCCAAATGTTGCAGTCAGGAGGCCTGCCATTTTACCATGGTCCAAGTTAGCTGCTGGGCCGGCTGTGGTCACCTGTAGGAGAGAAACAGGACAAAAAGGTTTGGACTTGTTTCATAGAGCTCCAGGTCACCGACATTCTGTAACGTACAATCCCTCTCCACAAGACTAAGAGCCCATTTAGGCTACTTTCACACTTGTGTTAATTCCGGTATTGAGATCCAGCAGCGTTTTGATTTTGCACATCAGGATGCATCCGTAACATTAGGATGTGGTTGTGTGAAATCAAAATCTGTCACTAAATACATTGAAAGTCAATGGCTGACAGATCCGTTTTTATGACCGGACACAAGACCACAGCTTGTAGCGGGTTTATGTCCAGTCACAAAACGGAATGCTGATGGAACAGAAGACATCCTGAACGGATCTCTTTCCATTCAGAATACATGAGGACTAAACGGAAACGTTATTTATCTGGTATTGAGATCCTCTGCCGGATCTCAATACCGGAAAACAGCAACGCAAGTGTGAAAGTAGCCTTACACGGGCAGATCTCCTGCCTGTAATGAGCAGTGATACACTGTCAATCAGCACTTGGCAGCTGAAGGCTTCTGTGTTGGTCCTATGTTCATATGTGTCCGCATTGTTGAGAAAAATGATGTTTTATTATATGCAAATGAGCCTCTAAGAGCAACGGGGGCATTACCATTACACCTAGAGGCTCTGCTCTCTCTGCAACGGCCATGCCCTCTGCACTTTGATATGACCAGGCAGTGTAAACATGATCACACCTGCCTAGCCATGCCAAAGTGCAGAGGGTGCAGCAGTTGCAGAGAGAGCAAAGCCTCTAGGTGTAATGGTAACGCCCCCAGAACATAATTTTATATGAACATGGGACCAACACGGATGTCTTCAGGTGCACATGTAACAGGTCAGCCAGTGTCATAGACACAGATCTGCTGAAAGATGCCCTGTAAGGACTGCTGGCCCTTTATGCCTTGTTGAATGTAGTGAGGTTGGACTGCTGCCACCTCAATAATACACACAGACATTTTATATGTTATACAGGTACAACTCAGAACAGATCTAGCTCTATAGAATTTATCTGAATTATCAATCCAGCATAGGCAGCCAGCTGACTGTTTTTAAAGGCAATGAACACGTTCATGTTTTTTTTAAATTTTTATTACATTCTACTCATTTTTGGCTAAAAATCACTTGCTATTGGTCTATATTAAAATATTAGTGATACAAAGGTTATATTTTAGTCTATTTGCCTGGATGATAGCTTACAAGGGTATTCCCATCTCGCAAATGTAGTTTGTATAGTTAGATATAGCCATACCAATATTATTACTAATAGAATGTATTTATAGAAAATGTACCGTTTAAAAGATTTCCCTATTTGTATATCCATTGTTCCACATACATCAGTCAGGCCGTTGCCCCTAGTTACGACCACCGTGCCCATGTAGTAGTGGTGGCCGGCTTGCTCTTGTTCAAACCTGCTCTGAGGTAACTGCTGTATTGTGAACGCACATTACATGAGCATGTGGAGACACGTCTTAGGGTTGAAGCATTTTTGTCTGCACTTCCAAAACGCAGAGAAACGGATCCTGTCCCAATATCAATTAATCTCTATGGAGCAGGATCCGTTTATAAAGTCTGCGTTTTGGACGGTTCTTGACCATTGTGTTGTGGACTTGTAGCGTCCAAAACACAGATGTGAGAGTACCAGAAGATGTGTCTCCGTATGCTCATGTAATGTGTGTTCACAATACAGCAGTTACCTCAGAGCGGGTTTGAAAAGGAGCAAGCCGACCACTACTACTACATGGCCACGGTGGTCGTAACCAGGGACAACGGCCTGACTGATGTGTGTGGGACAATGGATATACAAATAGGAAAAATCTTCTAAACGGTACATTTTATATAAATACATTCTATTAGTAATAATACTGGTATGGCTATATCTAACTATATAAACTACATTTGTGAGATGGGAATACCCCGATGAACATGCGTTTGCTCATTCATTGGGTAATCGGCAGCAGTATTACACTGCCAGATCATCACCGGTCAACAATCGGCCTGTGCCAAGTGATCTCCTGTCCTCAAACACTCATTTATAGCTAAATTGTTATCAAACTTATAAGAATGAGTGTTTGAGGTCAAGAGATCAGAGATAACAGCCATACGTGCATACAATCATCTGACGGGACTCGGAACAAACAGAACATGCCAGTCTGCAAATAGACTGAAATATAACCCCTGTATCACAAAAACTGCTGACAATTTTTAATACAGACAAATTTCAAAAATTATTTTTGCCCAAAATGAGTAAAAATACAATTAAACAAACATTTCCCGGGCAATTTTTTTTTTATATTTATTTTTTTTTACAGTAAAAATGAATTTATGAAGTTATTACGTGAAATCTCGCGAGACTTCGAATAACTTCAGCTCATCTGAGCCAATACATTCTAATACTGTACGGAGCACTGGCTATGTACAGTATTGGAACAAAGTTTTATGCGAATCGACTTTGGATATTTCATCCGAAGTCTATTCGCTCATCCCTAGCAGCTAGCTTTAGCCAATGAAATACTGCAGTTTTATCAGACATAACTAGTGGATAATAAGCAATTTGTCACCTAAAGCAATTTTGATTCTAGTATTCATACATGGTGACACATGACCCCCCATTCTTGTGATCAGCAGGGGGTCCCAGTAGTCAGACACTTATGATCAGGCCCCTGTCCTCCCTATCCTGTATGCATCAATACTGCAATGCAACCTCAATTCCCTAATTGAAAAAAAGTTGAGCAAGTGACCCTGTGACGATAACAGAAATTCGGACTTTTACTTAAATGATCACAAGGTTGGTGCAAACGTTGTTGTTATTAAAGCCTAAAACTAAGGCTGGTGCTACACAGTGATGTTGCATCAAATGACTGTCAATGGTGCTGCAATGTGACGCACTGGAACAGTCACAAAAATCCAAACCTGATGGATTTTGTCACAGGTTGTGACTTTTACTCCATTTACAGTGGCTTAATATTGATGACCTATTCTCAGGATAGGTCATCGATATCAGATTGGTGGGGGGTTTGACTCCTGACACCCCCAGTGATCTGCTTTTTAAAAGGGGTGATGGCCCTTATAGCAGTGCTGCTTTCTATTTAAAAATACCTGCACGTCGTCTTGTCCCAGTCTCTTGAATGAGACAGAGCAGCTATAACTACACTGTGCTGCCACTAAAAAAGGAGACTATGCAAAGGTAATTTTGAAAGGAAAGCAGTCCCAGTAAACAGTTGATCAGCAGGAGTGCCGTGAGCTGATGCCTGAGGATAGGTCATCAATATGAAGCCACTGCACAACCCCTTTAATACAAGTCGCATGTGACCCGCCGGCTACTGTTCTGTGAGTTGGCTCTAAAACAGTTGCATGACAGCAAGTTGTGGATAAGTCACACTTTTTTTTTTTTTTTGGTATCGCGTGGTTAATTTTGTTTATTAAGAATGGGTTTAAACATCATAAAATGTGACAGAAAAGAGCTCTATAACATTCTGGTTACTGAGTACTATTCTCTAACACTCCTACTGTAGTGCAAGTGAACCAGATTCTACATAATTTCCTGATTGTCCAGGATACCTTAAAGGGAATCTGTCAGCTCCAAACACCTCCCAAACTAGAGTAAGCGTAAGTGATGCAGAGTCTGGTTATGTAAGTTTTATCTTCATACTCACTTGTATTCTGACACCGTGCTCTGACAACCAGCAGTAAAATGCATTGAGAGAACTCCTGAGCTCTCTCACATAATATAGAGGACTCAAACAGGAGTCCTCCCAATGTATTTTACTGCATAGCGTCAGAATGAGTATGAAGATAAAAATGACACAACCAGACTCGACATCACTTACAATACTTACTCTATTTTGGAGCCAACAGATTCCCTTTAAATGTAAATACACCAAGTCCTCTAATGTACAACTATATGATAAGTTTACTTACTGATCGATAAAGGCTCAATGCCCGACGCAGGCTGTCCTGCAGCTCGGAGGCAATCATTTCACACTGTTCAAAGCTGACTGCTTGTGCTGAAAGAGAAAGATTTCAATCACTATAGAGATATATAATAATGTCACTGTTCTCCTCATAACACTTACCTACCCCTCCCTCTACTTCTTACTATTGCTGGAGACTTATCTCCTAATCATAGATCCCTTAGCAAATCACACTATTAGACCTTGCTTCTATCACTGAGACACCACCAATAATAGCTATGAACCCCAGCTCTCCTGGTTCCTCTACAGAACACTTTGGAACCCGCACTCCGATTGCATTAAGCTTTCTTTCACTCATGACGTCTTTAGTTCCTACAGAGTCACCTTTCTGGGTCTTACAGAAACATGACTGACACCGCCTCCCCTGCTGCATGGTGGTACTCAGTCCACCTATAACAGGTGGATATGGTGCTCTCCGTATAAAATAAATTATCCTTTAACTCCACCTTTCTTTTTAAATGGGTTGTGCCAAGTTTAGAGTTCACAGGATAGGGAATAACTAACTAATAGCTGTGGGTCTGACCACTGGCACTGTCAATAGGGGATAACTTCTAAACTTGATACTCTGTCTGATCTACTCCCCATACAAGTAACCGTTGTCTACCGTCCACCAGGCCGCACCAATACCTTTATCCAACACCTCCGCTCAACTGACATCCCTGCCATCATCATGGAGGTCTTCCACATGCCACACACCATTCTGCTGCCTCCAAACCCCTTTCATCTCCTCCTTTGGCCTCTGCTCCCTATCTATTCTCTCAGACTCTCTCACCCACTGTGTCTTCAACTTCCCCTTCAGTCCACAACCTTGTAATAAACTCAAATGTCTCAATATTCACGCCCTTTAACTCCTTTACTACTCTACACCTTATCTTTTCCTTAGGATGGCAGATACAGCCTCTTCCTTGCTATCGAGAATCCCACTCTATCAGCTATATCCTTCTCCACCTGCTTTCTAAAATTCAACATGTCGCATATTTCCCACCCCACTGCTTTCTCCAGTCTCACTAATGCATTGGGATAATTTTTGCTCTGCAAACAAACCTTTACCTCCTCTAACTCAAACATTTCTCATATCCGCTACGTCATCAACCCCTGATCAACTAAAATGCTAACGCATGCTGTCATCACCCGCCTGGGATCCTGCAAGAGCCCCCTCAGTGGCTTCCAATCTAACAGGCTTGTTCCCCTTGAATCCATCCTCAACTCTACTGCCCAGTGAACTCAGTTCAAAATGCTAATAAAACATACAAGGCTACCCACAATCTTTCCCTTTCTTAAATCTCAGACCTCTCCCGATACATCCCCACTAGTAATCTCCGATTCTCACAAGTCCTCCCTCTCTGCTCTCTACTTACTATCCAAATACATAAGACCCCTTTCAAAAGCAACCTGATAACCCACCTCTTCAGGAAAGGTTATATCCTTAAATAACCCAGCTACTACCATCTGAGCAGATTCTACCCTCATCTGCTATCTCCTTCCCCCTTCCTTTGTAGATTGTAAGCCCTCGCAGACAAGGTCTTCTCCCCTACTGTACCAGTCTGTCACTGTTCGTCCATGCTTATTGTACTTTTTTAGGTTATGTATATAAGCCTCTTTACATATGCCGGGCTAGTTTCACACTTGCGTTGTTAATTCTGATACCGAAATCCGGCAGACTATCTCAATACCGGAATTAAAAATGGATCCGTTTTGATTTTGCGCATCAGGATGCATCCGTTCTGTTAGGTTGCGGTTGTGTGAAATAAAAACGGAAAAAAACGGATCCGTCACTAAATACAATGAAAGTCAAAGGGTGTCTGACCAGGTACAAAAATGCAGCTAGCAGAGGTTTTGTGTCCGGTCACAAAACATAATGCTGACGGAACGCAAGACATCCTGAACGGATCTCTTTCCATTCAGAATGCATGAGGACTAAACGAAAACATTTTTTCCGGTATTGGGATCCTCTGCCAGATCTCAATACCAGAAAACAACAACACAAGTGTGAAAGTAGCCTAAAGGTAACGTACCTGAAGGTATAGACTGCAGAAATCAATAAGGTTCATCTGTCATCTATTACCAATATTTATTACAAACATATAGAAGTGAAACATAAAACAGTAGCAGAAATCATAGAGAAGAAATGAAGTGCCTCACCATTCTGAGAGTGGCTTATGAAACGAGACAGGCGTGGACAAGACGAAACAGGCCAGAGACTGAACGGAGGGAGATGAGATGGAGTTGTGAGGTCACCCACACAAACGGGAGATAGAAAGGGAGATACCATCAAGGTTTGACCTCTGTGCCCACCTGAGTCTAGAGCAGATGCTGCATCAACTGAGGGAGATCTAGGTCTAATGGTTTCAACAGGACACAGTCCTGGATGATGGTCGGGAGTGTGGCCAATAGTAGAAGCTCGCCCTCTATGAATAGGCCTTAAATCCTTCTGGACTCAAGTCCACTTTGTCCATGGGTTCATGTATTATCAGGCTTGTTGCAACCGTTTCTTCCAGGATGTCCTTCTTATGACTGGCATCCTCGGTCTGACCTTTTTCGCATACCCCTGAAGATTGATTGTCATTCTTGAAGGTTAAGTCTGTAAACAGTGATCTAGGTTTCCAGCTACAGCCAGGGGATCTTGGAGACCTTGGTGATTCCATTTCGATTGAGCTCCTACTTCTACTAAATGAAAGCGTAGGCCGGTCTGGTAAAGGTTTTGCAATGTCAAGAGTCAAATGTGCTCGGTTCTTTGACTGAAAGGTCTTTGGTGAACAGCCATTTGTACTGGTTTGCAGGATAGGTTTGACTATTATATTGTCCTTCAACGGTAGCTGGTTCTTCTCCTCTTCCACAGGAACAGTCACTACTTCCGGTTCAGAAATGTTTTTCCCCTCAGAACCAATGGACGTGTCTTGTGCCTCCCCAATGTTCAAGTTGTCTCCGACAGATACACTCCGGGAGATCTTGGCGATGGAACTAGTTGTTGGGTTCATATAAGATCTACCCTTCAGCTGTTTTACATCCTTGGACTGGAATGGTGAAGACTGGCATTCTGTTTTCATTAGCGCCACCGGCAGGGTACGTCGGTGTATGGCCTTCTGCTCTTTTTCTGCAGCAGTTTGGGTCTGTGGACGCATTTTGACTGCAACAGATTCCATAGAAAGTAAATCAGTAATGGCATTTGTTGAGCCATCAAATACTTGTAATTTTAAGAGGTATGTGACCGTAATCTAAACTACTGGAAAAAGAACAGAGAAGACGACAGAGAAGGCTTCTAAACAAATCCAAACTTGTTCTTACCTTCTTGAACGATATCATGAACGGACTGCGTTTTCCGCATGTTTGAAACAACAGAGTTAAAAAGTGGCCCGACTTTGCCCATCTTTACTTCTGCCGGCTGCTTCCTCTTCCTCTGGTAGGTTGGTTTGAGAGGGCTGGCGATATCTTGCACCCGAGCATTGATGCCATTTACTGTAGGATACTCAAATGGACTTTGATTACAGTCTGGACTGACCTCTTGATCAGACAGATGGCACATGCCGGGCTCAGAATGGTCTCCACTTAAAAGGGGGAAAAAAAATAAATCAAAAATCAAAATTCTTCAAGGTGTGTCTATTTGAAGCCTGTCTGTGCATAATTATAGTTACAAATGTCAGCAATTGTAATGGGGACTGCAGAGTATAAATGCACAAAATGATTAACAAGTAAGTGCAGTTTATTACAGATCTAAATTCACACAATGGTGCACGGCTCGATACAGTGACTTCAGACATGGCATTGCTGCCTAAATGAATTAATGCTGAGAGCATCAGATCTGTATGTACCTGGATCGTACAAGAGAAGGCCCTGGGTGGCCCTCTGGGCATCAGCCCACCGGGAGATTTCTCTGGCAGGCTCTATGGCCAGTACGCCCATGTGGATGGGGGGGTCTGAAAACACCACCCACATGCAGTGAAAAAAAAAAAAGCATGATGTGGATTTACAAATCTCTTGCATGCTAATTAGGCCGCAGCCGTTTTGCAGTCTGCAAACCGCGGATCTGCAAAACACAGTTACTGGCCATGTGCATCATGGTGTGGAGCCATTGACTTCAATGGGTCCGTGCTCCACATGTTGTTGTTAAGTACAGGAAACGTCCTGTACTTCGCTGCTCTGCCACAACATACGGAGCACAGACCCACTGAAGTCAAAGGGCCGCACCGCAATGCATCATGTACATGGCCAGTAACTATGTTTTCTGGATTCATAGTGTGCGGACTGCAAAACACTTAAGGAACGCAGCCTAATGCTGTGAAAATGCCAACCTTTCAGCGTATAGGAATGATATACAAACTCCACATGTAACATGCAAATGTTACTATGGAACCGCTGCAAAATCCGGCTTTAAAGTGGATCAGAGCTGTGTCTAATAACGTGCAGTGCGTCTGTGTGATTACCACTCGACCTGGACAGTTTCTCATCCATTAAAATAAACAATGAAAGTTCCTACTGAACTACATACAGCAAGCAGAGCTCTTGAAAACTGTGCGGAATTCATACAGAAAGCATATAGAGAAATTTTATAGGCTTTGAATTGAATACCATTTCAACAGGGGTGTTTCCAACCCTCAAGAACAGTCATTGATCAGTATATAGTAATGTAGTTTAAGGCTCTGGTTATTTGTTTCAGAAAAGAAATTGCAGAAAACAAATTTACATGCTGCTTCAAATTGGTGTGCTTCTGCCTTTGTTTGCGTCTGTGCAACATAGATTAACTACTTAAGGCTAGGGCTACACGTGCGACACCCATCGCAGCCAGGATCCCTGAGTAGCGGGGATCCCATAGAGATGAATGGGATCGCCGCGGCAGTCGCAAGAAATCCAATCCTGCCGCGGCGATCCCATTCATCTCTATGGGATCCCCGCTACTCAGGCATCCTGGCTGCGACGGGTTACGCGCGACAACTGTCGCCGTGTGGCCCTAGCCTAACTGTTTTGTCCAAGTCCAGCTCGGGCAGTGGGAAAGTAGCTACCTGGAGGGAAGGGCTGCTTTAGATGGTGATATCTCCTCAATGGTAGCAGCTAGAAACGTGCAACTGGTCCTTGTCTGAAAGCAGACCTTCTGCTCCAGGTAGCTATTTTTCCCACTGCTGGAGCTGGACTCTGGCAAAACAGGGGGTTAAAGTGGTTCTCCGGGATTGATTTAAAATGGCTGCCAGCAACCTGTCCTAGAATGTGAGCAGGAGAGTTGTTTTCACTCTAGAGCTGCCTAGGGGGGGTGAGGGTTCTGGCACTTGTATATATCACCCATTAGTGAGCATTCCTGTCAGGCTGCTCAGCCCATGACAGTATAGTGTAGGCAGGATGACATGATTACCATCTGTTAGCAGACCAGTGCAGTGAGGCCTCCCCAGGCAGCTCTGCAAGTGCAGAAAACCACTCCTGCTCACATAGGACAGGTTGCTGGCGGCCATTTTAATTAGCTCCCAGAGAACCCCTTTAAAGACTCTGAATGCAGCCTATTAAGAGACTTATCCTATGGATGTGTGTGGATGCCTGTGTTTAAACAAACGGCTACAATTTCAGAAGCATTTTAATTTACTAACCTGAGTACTGGGACCTGTGCCATTGCAAGAAACCGTGATGAAATGCTGGCGCATTCACTCCTCTCTGAGGTCAGAACTGGTCCATCTACAAATGGAAAATAATAGCATTAAAATGGATTTATCACCATTCTATGTGAACAGATTGATATGGGCTCTTAATGGTGAGACGACCTGCTAAAATATTCTGCTTTGGCTAGCTGTCCAAAGACACTCAACCACACAATGTATTGTGGCCATATCAATAAGGAGGGCTCATTACATTCTGGATTATTATGGCTAAAAGTAAGTTTGTTGACAACATCTAGGCTCATTTAAAAAGAAAAGTAGAAAGCACAAGGAAAATAAAGTTACCTCAATTAAAACATTTGCAGTGTCCCATTGGAAAGCTTTACCTCATTGGAGTGAGATATTGGCAAGGTTGTTTGACCCCTTAAGACGCGCCCTCTCATACTCGGTACCAGGGTTTTTTTACAGTAATAATTCATGATCGAAGTTATTACACGAAGTCTCGTGCGACTTCACGAAGTAATAACCTCGGAGCCAATACATTCTAATACTGTACGGTAGTCACTAAAGGAAAAAGCACCAGCCTCTCTGGTGGTCGGGACCATGGGAGTGCACATAGGACAGAGCTTTTTCCTATGGATTACATGGTGGTCATAACTTCTGGAAAAGAGTCGTGTATAATGTGATGGAAAAATGTATCAAGACCCCCAGAAACAGCGCCACTCTTGTCCTTGGCCAGTGTCTGGCATTGCAGTTCAAGTGAATAAGCTGGCGCTCTAATACCAGGCGCAGTTTCTGAAATCTGCTCCATTTCACAGAGATAAATCTTAACATACTGTATTACGCATACAAAATTATATATATATATATATATATATATATATATATATAATGTGGATAGACTCAGGAAATAAGGGTCAGGGTGGAGTGCAGTGTAGAAGTAAGTGGTGTGGAAACAGATTAGGGAAGTGGAGAAGAGAGGAATAAACCACAAGCAAAGATTAACAGAGGATTAAGAAAAAAAAAAACGGAAAGAAGGATGCAATAAATGATAACGGTGTAATCCTGCATCACTGCACAGCGGGGCTGGAATGCTCCATCTCTTTACAGAATGGTTAGTAATATAATAGGGGGTCCAAGTCAAAAGTTAAAAAATAAAATAATCTTTTAACCTGGGCCATTGTTTGCTGAAAGATTTCCAAAGTGCTGTTTAAGGAACATTTCGTGATCAGGTGTCTGTGGGATATCACCATCTAGAACCAGGCAAGGGGTGTCCAGCTCCTCAACCTCTGCTTGCTCCTCTAGATCTGACGAGTTCCCATCTACACTTAGGGGCTCCGTACTTTTCAGAATCTTTCTTGGCACAAGAGGTAAAATAAGAGAGCACCGTAAGTGAAACACATCTCAGGGTGGGATGGGAATAAGGATTCTGAAATGGAGGACTCCAGTGTTTGCAATGCAATACTTGTGATTACATAATGCACAAGAGATACAACGGGTTCAACTCAACGCAAGACCAGACTCCAACCGGTATTTACTGACGAGGCATAAAACATTTCAATTTACCTGGAAACTGATTTCATAGGTTCATAGATGATATAATTATATTACACACAATGTTTCTATTTTAGATTTTAGCAACTACTTAGTTGATACAATTGTAATTTTCATTTATTAAAAAATATAATTTACTCACACAGATATTTTTTTTTTAATGTCACAAAACAGTGACATTTTCTGTATCTGGTGTGTGAACCTGCCAACAAACCATTGGTATGATGTGATGATGCCTATGGAGATGGAGAAAGTGAAATCATAAACCCACCGCTCTCCCCTAGTCTTGGCGATGCTACATCCACCAGTCACAGATCCCTGGCGCTTGGCACGCCCACTAAGCCTTGACTGACATCCCTGCTTGGTGCGTGACGTCAGCGCTGGCTTTGCGGACTGGGATGTCAGTAAAGGCACAGTGGGTGTGCCAAGAGTCACTGCTGCAGCACCGCCAAGACTAGTGGAGAGCGCCATGCTGGGGGTTATAACTTCACTTTCTCCCTCCCATTAACAGGGGCATATCTACATAATTAGTTACAAGTACTACTGCATAATGTCAGTGGGTTAAAGGAACCTGTTTCCTGCACTATGCCAGCACAAAGTAGTGACAGATGAGTTCAGCGGTCTGTTACTACTGGATGGCACTCAGTACTTTTAGGGTGGCAGCACACGATGCAGATTTATGTCCAGGAAATAAAAAAAAACAAATTCACCACTTTTTTGGTCACCCATCCATTAAAAAGGGTGAAATCCACAAAAGAAAAATGCAACAATTAAACACACTGCAGACTTCATAATTAATCAATTTCCGCACCTAAGAAAAAAAAAAAAGTGTACATGAGATTTGTCTAATCTCATACACTCTTCTGGTAATAGGGCCCATTCACACGACCGTAGTCTTCTGACCGCATCCGTTCCGCAATTTTGTGGATTAAAGGCGGACCCATTCATTTTAGTGGGGCCATAAAAAATGTGGACAGTACACCGTGTGCTGTCCACATCTGTATGTTTAATCCGTGGCCCTGCAAAAAAAGATAGAACATGTCCTATTCTTGCACGTATTTGTGGACAAGAATAGGCATTTGGAGAAGGATGTTCCATTCTGCAAAATGTCTAAGGCACACGGCCGGCATCAGTGTTTTGCAGATCCACAAAAAATCCACGGTTGTGTGAATAAGCCCTTACTGTGTACGAAAACCAGGCGTAATCCGCACCGTGTGCAGCCACCTTATAGTACTGACATACCAGACTGCAGTGCATGCCAGGGCTGTGAGGGAGAGGCGTCCGATGAGGTACACTGCCTCCTACGCACAACAGGAAAGAAACCTGTCGTAGTCCTGAGGTGGGGGAGGATGTGGACAGTGAGACTCATCGGACTCCTCTCATCCGCAGTGCTGGTGCAAGCTGTAACGTTCAGCATGTCAGTGAGTACTTACTGCCAACCCAGAAGTGACAGACCACTGAAATCAGACAGACTGTCACTATGCTGTACTCAACAAGGCTTGCCAGTCACATACACAATGATACTAGTAAAGTCCACGTGTGATCTGTCACTTACCCAGTTTGGGTCCATAGTGGTGAAAGCATTTATGATGTAAGCACGTAATAAGCATGGCTGTACAGACACAGCTACAGCATGGACCAGTGTTAAGAACGTGGCTTCTTACCCTCATTGGGATGCTCTGGACTAGACAGGCGGCCCGCTGCTGTAATCCACTGAGCAGGCACTATCCGGGCTATGCTTCTCCTGAATGTCATCAGGGTAGCCTCCATGAGGAAAGCCTTTCACCTCAAACTCACTGCCAAATTATGTAAAATGATTAGAAAGTAAAAGAGGCCATTAGAAAAAAACATTTCATAGCAGGTAGACATATCCAAGATTAGGGTCCATATGAACATGCTATATTGTATGTATTACACCCATAGTCCAAATGCACATGTGCCACCTACATCGTATGACTGCGTTTATTAAACCTATTTTGCCAACCCTTGGACAAATTAGTCTTAGTTGTGATTTTGAAGGTTCAGATGCCTAAAAAAACCCACCATACGTAAAAATTTGTATCATGGCATCTGTTTAAAGCGGCAGCTGTGACTGGTATGCTGAATATGTTTTCAAAGGGATACCAGCGATGACTGCAACCTGATGTGCATACAGATTTACTTACTACGACCACAGGGAAGTATCATTATATAATATAATCTGAACAATGGCAATCAAATGTGATAGTTTACAGGGACATGGCCGCTCAGGATAAACCACAGCAATCTGAATTGCATAAAGTGTCCGCTTATAGCAGGTCACAGACCAGATTCCTATCTGCACATCCATAGATTTCAATGTAATGAGTTGACAGGTTAATGGAAATTGAAGGCACACCTATTTTTCTTCTCCGATTCCTTACCTTCCCCTTGGTAATATGTCTGATGGGGGCCTGTTACTAGGGAAGCTGGAGAAGATGCATCTTGTCTTGTTATTTCAAATGCCTATAAAATGGCTATTATGATATAGCTAGTCAGTCCTATGTAGCTCTCAAGACATACAGTAAATGAGTCGGGCTCAGTGTAATCCCCGATCCCTACCTGGATGGGTCTAGTGTTTGCTCCTCTCCAATCTCCGGGTAGATAACGCACTCCTTGCCATCCGGTGTATCCAACTCCTGTTTAAACACTCCTTCCTCACATGACATGAGCCGAATAACCCTGGGACGAGCATGGCCGCCTATGGGAATAAATGGATCCTAGAAAAAAGAAATTAATTTAAATTAAGCAAAGTATATATGTGTGTGTGTATATATATATATATATATATATATCTCTTCAAATGCATACTGAACACTTATATCACTATATATATATATATATATATTATATATATATATATATATATATATATATATATATATATAGTGATATAATATCTCATAAGGAATTGCTATGAGAGGATAATATGGTGTTTTACAGTACGCTGGTATACAAAGAGGATGGTACTTTTTCTTTTAAAATCTGAACACAACAGGAAACAAAAATTCACAGAAAATGTTATTTATTTATTTTTTAACTGCACATCTACCATAAAAATAATCACAATCTAGTGCGGACATGAATGGGGTAACAAGTTATTGCACATCTCTTACCCGGTCAGCTTGCACGTTGGATTCCATAAACTTTACTCCTTGATCCTCCTGGTGCCCGAGAAGGTCATCACATGGAGAGAAGGACTCGAGCTGGCGGAGGTCAAGCATGGACTTCACAGTGAGCTCAATGTTTCCAGTAGGCTGAGACCAACGGACGCGCTGCCTGGGTGTCTTACCAAGGGAGTCTGACCGCTGGGTGAGGGACGGTCCTTTATCCTTAAAATAGGAAACAAGAGAGGTTTGAAAAGCTTGATGTGATACAGTACATTTTTATCAGATCATTTGTTTTATTTTAAAGTCAGCATACAAAACTACAACTCATTTAAAGGTACACTGCATTCCACACTTCAACAAACAAAAGAAAATAATGATCTAAGATACCTACTAGTCCCAATTCTTCTAAAAAGTTTAGATGTATAAACACAATAGTGTTTCGTTCCCCTCACATACCCCGTCTTCCAATTACCTTCCCAGGTATACAGTCATAGTCTCAAGAAGAGCACAGCTAAACATCAATTCCCTCACTTCCCACTCGTCTACCTATAAATAATCCCTGTATTCTGTCCCACAGAGAAACCTCAGTAGCCAGGCCAGTGGTATTCAACCATGGGGGCCAACGTTTCTCAGATTTATTAAAGGCACCCCCTCTTCTGAAGTATGCCCTTTCCATACATCAAACATGATATTCACCTTCCAGTTAAATTCCTTCAATGTACCAGAAGGATTATGCCACGGCAATCAATTTATCTTATTTAGGCGAGAATTTAATTGTTGCACATAATTTAATAAAGTCAAGACAAAAACAAAATTGTTTGCCATTAATGCTTATATGCTTCGGTCTGGACAAACCTTACTCAGTTATACGAGACTGGAAATAGAGAAGCATGTGTGGATATGGATGTCCAAGCTCAGCTCAGCCAAAGAGTAGGAAAATAAATTAGACGTGCACTAAAGTGCATTTTTAGAAAAAATAAAAAATGTAGAAATATCCATACACTAGTAAATCAGAGTTATAGTCACAGTTTATAGATTATTATTATGGACTGCTGATCCTGCTATAACCGCCGGGATTCACCAGATAAAGATCATAAGTGTGTCTCCACCTTCAGACTTACCCTTTTCATCTCCCAGAAAGATGCACTTCTTCCAAAAGAATTGGCAAGATCATTGTTCTTGTCAGAACCTAAACACAAGATATAAGACGCTATAATTGTAGATATTGGACGTCATCCATGTATTTACAACTACAGTATAATGCATCTAATATAGACTGGAAAATAACTTGAGAATGAACAGTAAGGATGAAGAATTGCTAAAGCGTACCTAAAGCTATAAAATATTTTTGAACTGTTAGAAATGGCCTAAAAATATTTTTAACAGTATATTTTTATTTATTGTTTTACTAACCAAACAGGTCCCTGATGTTGGGGTATACAGCACATACAGAATCTATATACTGTAGTCATGAATGACATATACGGATTCCGATTTCTACAATATGCACTGCTGTAAGCACCATAATGACATGAGTACACACACACCCGCTATCCTGAAACCTCTGTATAACACGGGAGAGGGAGCTTAGTGCAGCACACTGCTGCTCCTGCTTGTCCTTGCTCCGACAAAGTCTGGCATAGCTCATCAGTGAAGGGTATCCTGCACCAATGTGCATTGTAAATATTTAATCAGAGCAGGCACAGGCAGCTATGTGTGTGCTCCTGCCAGTAGTGTTCAAAGCTGTGCATATCATATGCGTTGGCTTTGAACATCAGAATCCGTACTCTGCATATATCATACATCAGAATCCGTACTCTCCATATCACACTACGGTGTATAGATTCTGTATTTGCTGCAGTGAAAAGAGCGACAGATGAGCCCGAACTTCGTGTGGCTAATAAAACAGAACAATGATAAATATATCACAAAAGATAATGTTTAGGCCATTTCTAGCAGTTTAAAAAAGGTTTATAGGTTTCTACTTTAACTAAAGAAACAGGATTTTAGAAGTTGGATCCTGGCAGTCTAGTTGAATAGAACGTGCATGTTAAAGGACTTGAAATCATAATAGCATGGCTGCTTTCCCCAGAAACCGCACCATTCTTGTCAATGGGATGTGTCTGGTATTGCATCTGAGCCCCAACTGTAATGAAATACAATACAATACTGGACTCAAGAGTCTGAGGAAATTAAGCCTCATCCTGTGGAGATACCGCCAAATTGGCATAGAAATCTGCGTTCGTGAACTCCAGTACTGAATCCATTCATTGTATCCAATGTATATGCTGGCTTTCAGACGGACAAAAAAACACCATACAACCCATTTTATGTCTGGCCGAAAACCGGCATATATGCGAATACCATTACATTGAATGGGGATCCGGCAGTGCACGGTGGTATCTGGCTATGCCGGATATGGTAAACTCAGGCAGTCTGTTCCTCCGTCAGAACAGACTGCCGGAATTCACAGCGCAGATGTGAGCCCAATCTTGTAGGCCAGGCAATGCTCCATGGAAAAAGCGGTCATCCATGAAGACAATAGGTCAAGTGGTACTGTTTCTGAAAGAAGGCAGCCATGATTTTCTAATCTTCTACAAACCTTGTCCATATGGACGCCATCCTCCTCCTCCTGTACTGTCCAGAGCTGCTGGGGCCTATGTAAGTATGTACAGTCATGGCCAAAAGTTTTGAGAATGATACAAATATTAATTTTTACAAAGTTTACTGCTTCAGTTTTTATAATGACAATTTGCATATACTCCAGAATGTTATAAAGGGTGATCAGCTTAACAGCAATTACTTGCAAAGTCAATATTTGCCTAGAAAATGAACTTTATCCCCCAAAACACATTTCAACATGATTGCAGCCCTGCCTTAAAAGGACCAGCTAACATCGTTTCAGTGATTGCTCCATTAACACAGGTGTGGGTGTTGATGAGGACAGGGCTGGAGATCAATCTGTCATGATTAAGTAAGAATGACACCACTGGACACTTTAAAAAGAGGGTGGTGCTTGGCATCATTGTTTCTCTTCTGTTAACCATGGTTATCTCTAAAGAAACACGTGCAGTCATCATTGCACTGCACAAAAATGCCTAACAGGGAA